>JAYKKT010000058.1:4817500-5060000 GCA_036023115.1 Brasenia schreberi | reverse complement strand
CTATACAACCTTTTATACTATATATTACTTCCATCATTTTCATTTATACAATCAATTAGCCAGTGATGATAGATAGTGTATAACATCTCCTATTCTCTCTCTCTATATGTACTCCTTGAAGCGCGTAAACCCGTTTGACTGTACCATTCAGTGCAATACAGCAAGCAGTTAGCAGGCCTCGATGCAGAGGGTGGCACATGGTACTTCAAAACAAGTCGCAAACCCAAGGGAAACCATGAGAGTGGTTTTGTGTTAGAAACAAGACGATCCGGGCCAAACCCACTTTTCTGTGTTACTGTGGGCGGACAAGTTCACAATTACCAGCAAATTCATGTTTCGAATTGCATTCATGTCGTGTCGTTCATTTCAGTAACAGAACAACCTAAATATGACCTGTTTTCTCTTCGTGTTCCATCATGGGCCTTTAAACTATGTTCATTCTGATTTTTTTCTCGGATCACCAGCTTTAGCTGAATCCGAGTAAATCGGATACGGGGCTACCCAGATCCCGATGCAGGAAAAAAAGTGCACGATAAAGCTGATATCTTTCGGATTATCCGAATTCTTTCAAACCATATCCAACTGGTTCGCTGACCGGTTAAGGTTTTCCGAAACCAGAAGATTGGGAACGTACACCACTAACCGGTTCCACGATCTTCAAACCCAAATCCGAACTTCCTTAATTAGCGAACCGCGAGGAGGATATCCATTTGGACCCGATCCAATCCGATCTAATAAGGGTATTTCAGTGACTTACGTATGCTATGCCATCCCACGTGGCAGGGAAGTTGCAAACAACCCGACGTGGGAAGCGCCACGTCGGATTGATTTTAGGCGCCCAATCTCAGATCTCTCAGAAGCTAATTTCGTTCGCGGCGATCGAAAATTCTGTTTCTGGGGAGAGGAGATTGGGAAGATAGCCGGGAAGAGACCGAATCGCCGGTCGGAAACTATCCTCGGCAGTTCTCCCTCCTTCTCCGATTCCTGGCCGTCCACGGTCCTGCCCCTCTTCTCTCTCTCTCTCTCTCTTTGTCTTCTTCTCTAATATTTTTCATTTCCAACAAAGAGGAAGAGCACGTTTGTCTCCGTCTCAGCTACCAGTCCTCTCTCTATCTCTCTCAGGAAATCGATTCCATACGTTTAGTAATCATTTGATTCCTGTTGCTGAAGACGCTTCTTACGAAACGTTATCTGTTGGTGTATCTTTTCCTCAATCTTGGGATTCTTGGAAGCGACCCTCTTTCTTGAATTTTCCATGTCGGTTTCTTATTTACAAAGAAGCCTAAGGTTGAGTAAGACGAGGTTCTCTTGTAACTTAAGTTTGGTGCAGAAAGGAGGAAGGTGAGAGTTTGATTTCTCGTGGGGTGTGGGGACTCGGGTTTCGGGCTTTCCATGGTCGTGAATGTTTTTGATCATGTTAAGTTCGGTAATGCCTATTTCTTGATTCTTGTCGTTCAGTTTATTAACGTGCAAGATTGTTTGTGGGGAATTCATGAAATTGGTGTCTCATTCATGACTTGATTTGCCGAGATTAAGGACGGTTTGTTATTGGATTCGAATTTGGCTATGGGGGATGCAAATGGAAATTACGTTAGATTGGGTTACCGCAACGATCCCGAATCTGCGGAGTTCGGGAGGTTGGAGAATCGATATTCTTTGAAGAAGGTTTGTTGCTTATGCTGGTGGGTGAAGGCTGTTTTTGTATGCCTCTTCCTTGTGTTGCTTGTTGCTGCTTTCATTATTTGGGGAGCTCCCTTTCTTATTAAGAAGGTAAAAATCATATATAGATTTTCATAATACAGTTGTTGCTCATAATTTGTTTAATGGTTTTATTGGTGACGCCGACTTTAGTCTCTGATGCATTTGATAACGGTCACGTTTCTTGATCCCTGAGAGACGTCTTATTTTTCTTTGACTTTGGTTCTGTTATTTGGGTTTGGACTAAATATTCTGATAAACGAGCAGTAGCTGAGGTTCCTCAAGGCTCAAACCGCAGGATTATATCTCTGGTAGAGAATGAGCTCTTCCTTGGTGGGGGCTTATGGGTAAAGTTTGTCTTCCATATAAAGCAGAAGGCAGCATTTAATGTACTAAAACGAATGATTGTAAGAGTGACCTAGTTGTTCTTTTCTGATGTCTATTGCAACCTCTCGCAATCATGCATTGGAACCATAAGCTTTTCTTCTCTGGTATCTCTATGTGAATTTGCAAATTGCAATCTAGTGGAGAAATTCCAACTCAGTGAAAAAAAGTAGTAGCTCGAGCACTTAATTGACAGTAGCCATTGTTTTCCCAGTCTTATTTCACGTGAACGTTGAAGATATGTTGTTGCTTTAGACTTTCGTATCATGCTTCCCTGTATAATTTCATTTGCATGATTGCATGGCTGATAAACCGTTTAGGATGTCAAGCTGCTTTAATCACTTAACCTGTTTCTCTAATCTTTCTTCACGAGAATTTAATTAGTTTGGAGGATTTAAATACCTCGGCAATTCTTCTTAAGATATTCTTAGACGAGTCTCACTCTTTGAGACCTTATTGATCCTCTAAAAGCTTTGTTTGTGAATCATGCTCGCAAAAAAACCTTGTTGCTTCTCGAAAGCATGGGTATTGAACCCAGAACCTTATTTCACCTCAAAAGCATATGTCTCCCACCGGTACATGGGTATCCCTTTTCCTTTCCCCTTCATTTTGTTGGTAGGATAATCTATGTCCTTGTGAAACGTGGTATCCGTCTAATAATTTTTTAACATTGTTTCCTGATGTCATGAATAGGTTGTGAGAGAAATCTTGGACTGGGAGATGGCCACATTTAGTGCACCTGTTTTGGGGATTTTGCTATTTGCTTGTATGGCAGTATTTCCTGCTCTCTTATTGCCATCAGCGCCTTGCATGTGGTTATCAGGGATAACCTTTGGCTATGGATATGGATTTTTGCTAATTATGGCAGGGACAAGTTTGGGCATGTCTTTCCCGTACTTCATTGGTTCTCTTTTTCGTGAAAGAATACATGTCAGTGCTAATTTCCTGACTCAATTTCTGCTTACTTTAATGAAATAAGGTGGTAGAAATATGCAATCGTGATTAAATAACTTGACCCAGTTTTTTTTAATACAGATATGGCTTGAAAGGTGGCCTAAGAAAGCTGCACTTGTCAGATTAGCAGGGGAAGGGAACTGGTTTCATCAGTTCAAAGCAGTTACTTTGCTTAGGATCTCCCCTTTTCCTTACATTGTCTTCAATTATGCTGCTGTGGCGACAAACGTCAAATACTGTCCTTATATTTGTGGATCTTTGGTAGGGATGGTGCCAGAAGCTTTTATTACAATTTATAGGTCAGTCCTATTATTGGCTTCTAGGTTAAGATATTTCATAACCAGGTTGCCATTTACTTATTTTTGTTTGTTATTAGCAATTACAACATGCCAAGCTCATATTTATCTGAATTTTTTCTTTTCTGGTCCTGGTCGTACTCTAAAGGGTTATTTTATGTGCACAGACAAACTGTTATCTACACTTTCAGATTTTTCAGATAGGATTGTAACAGGTGGCTGTATCCTGACTTGACTGTGCAAGTCGTGTTTTTCTGTTTTCTTGGATTGTGACTTGGATCAAACTGGGTTTAATGGAAAGGCCCTCGTTTCCATGTCAACATTAGTATGTGTTGGTTTTGGTGACCTGGATTTGACTGGGCTTGGCCACTCTGTAGCTAATCAGCTTGTCCAGATAACTAGGGTGGCTGAACATTTGACAAATACTAGTTGATAACCAAAACAAAGAAGAAAAAGAAAAAGAAAAAGAACTTGAGTTTGTACCGTTTCTCCTGTCTCTGTTGAGAAGTTTTCGTTGCAAACACCTTGCAGCCACCTGAACTTTTATTAGCTGACTACTTGATGTGTTTGGTTCTCTTCAAGACTTCAAGTCACAGTGTTTCATTTATGTTGAAAATGTATGTTACTTTTGTCAGCAACCTATATGCAAAAGGTTCATGGTAATTAATGTTTCTTTATTGTTTCATATCTTAAGGCATATACTATTTTGTTTTAGCAACCTTTGTTTCTTTTTACTGTTTTTATCAGGGAAACAGCACTTGGGCTATTTGTTTGTATGTTACTATCTGTGGGGTTCCCAAGATTTTTTTGAGAAATACAAGTTCTAAGAATTACTTCTGAGAACACCTTGGCAAGAAATCGGTAATTGATTTTTGTGACTATGGTTATATTCTGCTTCTACATCTTGTCATGTCCCTCTAGCGTGTTTACAAAGACACGCATTTGTTCTTAATTTCTACCGAATGCTTGTTGATGACATGATGCAGTTCTCTGTATGTTTTCCCTTTTCTATTGTTTGCATGTTGATATTAAGAAGCGTATACTCACTCACTTGTATTCGGTTTTAATGATTTATTTCTTTTTGTATAATGTTCCAAGCTACCCTGTTTCTTTATGGGATTTCAATTTGTGATATTTCTTTAGAGTCATTGGATTAGTAAGTAGCCTCGGTTTTGTTATATGTAACTGAATTAATGCCCATGTAAGTGGCTTTGCATTTTATGACCATACATAAGAGGACCAACTTCACTTCAGAAAGGTAGTCCAGAGTGGACGATATCTGCTCCCAAATTTCAGGAATTTACATGAGAATGGTCAGTGCTATTCTATTTTAGGTCTTAGGTTCACTCAAAATCCCTCCATGACTCATGGTAAAATTCTTGTATTCATTTTATTGAAGAATGAGATAATACATATACAATCAGCTGCACAAGACTTGGGTAGTTTACTGGATAACAAACAACAACAACTAAGCCTTTTCCCATTATGGATGGGTCTACTACATGGATTCTTTGTTTCCACATAGCCCTATCATAATTTGTAGAATCCATGGTAAATAAGGTATTTATATAGGCATGCGGGCTGTGGCTGTCCTAGCCATTGGGCCTTGTTGTCCCAGACTAGCTGAGCTACTTAACATCTTAACACCCATCTCAAATTTATGGCGTAAATACCGAAAGCTTGTTTGAATCCTTCATGTGTGACAATGCTATTTTTTTATTCCAAAAGAAAAATGTTCAAGTGCATAAATCTTTTTTGAAGCTTTAACCTTGTGATCTGTCTTAGGACATACCTACAACAAAACTTATAGAATTAATCCTCAATAAAAGTATTAAGATCTCATAACTACAAATATGAAAACCTATGTTTTCAAACAAGTTTTTATGGAAAACATTGATTATCTAAATATGATTGTCAAATATAACAAATAATGTTATGAATCACCACAAACTTGTGATATTACAAAAAGTCCTTTGTATACCAAAAAAGCTTTAAGGCAAATCGATCAAATGCTAAGGCCCTTAAATTACTCACAATTTAAAACGTGATTCTATGATTCGAAGGATAAGAGAATCCACCAAGATGATAAAAAAAGATTTTAAATATTTATAAAAAGATTTATAATCAACTTAATATTTTCCAAGAATCTTTTCAACATAAAATGTTTGTCTCCGACAAATAAGAATGCTTTTAATACAATTTTTATTATTCGCACAAAATGCTCAAAATATAGCAAATGAATAGTCAATACACAAGGCAAAACTCTTTTTATGTATTATTTTCAAATACTTGTATCAAGCACAAGGTTATTAAGACAATAATAAGTGCATTTTCAACATTTACTCATCTCTAACCAATAGCCAACAACATGAAGCATATTAATCACAAAGGTCTTCAACAAAAGGCCAACAAACGTAACATATAGTCACAACACAGAGATCTTAATCACATGAAAATGAAACTTCAAAGTTATCAAGATCACAAATTATCAAATAACAATAAGTACATCTTTAAACATTTATTGATCTCCAACTAACAATACGAAACACCTTAATCACAAAGGTCTTCAAAAAGACTAACAAAAGTGACATATAGCCATAATACATAGATCTTAATCATACAAAGAGATGAAACTTATTGTTTAACAAACAACAAACAATTTTTCTTCTAAATGAGACATCAAACAATTGATCCAATAAATGTTAAAAATAAATAAGTTCAAAAAAGCACACATGGATTGGCTCTAAGTCTCTAATATTAATGTCAAACAAGATAAAATCGGATTCAGATATAGGCCCGAGTCTAAATCCTAAACCAACAAAAAAATCTCGTATCTACCATAGAACGGATCTGGATTTAGGATCAGATCCACAACTCATCTTCGTATAAGCAGGTCTCCTTTGCTAAATGAAGAAACCGTCTTTCTCTCCCTTCTCTCTCTCTCTCTCTCTCTCTTCCTCTTTGGCCTTCGTCGTTGTCGATGAGCCATCGATCGTCCTCATCGAAATCGCTCACTGTCATCGTCTCTATTTGACTAAACCTTACCGCCATCGTCCCTTTCACCGCTTGAACCGCCTCCTACTCATCTCTAACCAATAGCCAACACCATGAAGCATATTAATCACAAAGGTCTTCAACAAAAGGCCAACAAACGTAACATATAGTCACAACACAGAGATCTTAATCACATGAAAATGAAACTTCAAAGTTATCAAGATCACAAATTATCAAATAACAATAAGTACATCTTTAAACATTTATTGATCTCCAACTAACAATACGAAACACCTTAATCACAAAGGTCTTCAAAAAGACTAACAAAAGTGACATATAGCCATAATACAGAGATCTTAATCATACAAAGAGATGAAACTTATTGTTTAACAAACAATAAACAATTTTTCTTCTAAATGAGACATCAAACAATTGATCCAATAAATGTTAAAAATAAATAAGTTCAAAAAAGCACACATGGATTGGCTCTAAGTCTCTAATATTAATGTCAAACAAGATAAATCAGATTCAGATATAGGCCCAAGTCTAAATCCTAAACCAACAAAAAAATCTCGTATCTACCATAGAACGGATCTGGATTTAGGATCAGATCCACAACTCATCTTCATATAAGCAGGTCTCCTTTGCTAAATGAAGAAACCGTCTTTCTCTCCCTTCTCTCTCTCTCTCTCTCCCTCTTTGGCCTTCGTCGTTGTCGACGAGCCATCGATCGTCCTCATCGAAGTCGCTCACTGTCATCGTCTCTATTTGACCAAACCTTACCGCCATCGTCCCTTTCACCGCTTGAACCGCCTCCGCCAACCACGACGAGTTCTCTGCCACTCGGCCTTGATGTCCTTGGCCACCCCAAGTGGAAACTCATGCCATTTTATCATTCTTTTTTGCTCAAGGTCCAGACACCAAAAAAGGGAAGAGCTTAGTGCAGTCGCCGATATGATTAACTCTCAAAATCACTATTGTCGTATGCATGCCAGAGCCACCCACATGCTGCCACATGTATGCCATCGACCACCATGCAGCCTCGGCCACCCTCTTCTCTTTCTCTCTCTCTCTCTCTCTCTCTCTCTCTCTCGTGCATGCGGGTATGTTTAAAGTCAAAAGCAGTTGAAGTGAGAGAAACACAACTGCAAGCTACTCGTCTGAAGACTGAAACTGAAACCCTCTATTCCCACCCATGATGGCTTTCATCCGCCATTGCTTTACTTAACTCTCCCAACTCACCACCATTTTCTCTACCCACCAACCGTCTGCCCCCTTTTCCCCTTTCCAACAGCCGAAACAACCATCACCACCAACTTTTCCCTTAACCACCAACTAGAATTGCCCTCATCCCCATTTACCCGTCGGGATCGCTGCTGCCAATCACCACCACAGCTACCGATATCATAGCTTGCCACTGCCGAGAGCTGACCACTACTGTAGCCAGCTAAGATCGTTGTTGCCGATCGTCTATCACCGCACAGTCACGACTGATCCACTGTACCATAAAATCATCTACTCTGATATCATGCTAGAAAATAGGTAAAATTCTTGTATTTATTTTATTGAAGAATGAGATAATACATATACAATCAGTCGCACAAGATTTGAGTAGTTTATAGGACACCAAATGGTATTTATATAGGCATGCAGGAGTTGTTGGCCAGCATCCAACGACTAGAAACCTAGCAGTTGGATGCTGGCTGCTTATGGGAGACCCTTCCAACTGTTATGAGAAATAACAGTTGGGCTTTGGGTCTTGCTGGTCCTAGCAGACCTTGTGGGCCCTAGCTGTCCTAGCCGTTGGGCCTTACTGTCCCAGGCTATCTGAGCTACTTAAACATCTTAACAATTGGTTTGTACCACGCTTTTGTATGAGGCCCCCTCCAAGATTCCAATTCGCTTTCTCTCATATGAGCATTTTGCGAGGCTCTTTTATATAAAACCCAATTGTTGGCTGTTTCCACATGCTGTTGCCACCTTGATCTCCAAAAAAGCTCCTCCAAACTTCAAGAGCACGCAAAAATCGTACAGATGCTTGCATTTCTAAACCTTTTACAAGATTGAGACTAAGCCCAACCATTACAATCAGTTCCGGAAAACCTTGGACTCAATTTTTGTCAGGAAACTTATAAAATCCAAATTTCTGTAACCAAAAACTGTCTGCTTCAGAACCTATAAATTGATTTAAACTGTAGGAAATGTTGTAAGAAAATCCTCTTGGACCCAATATCCAATACCAAGCCATTGGACCAAGATCGACATCATATACTTGACGGTTGATACCATCAATCACCTTCTCAATTTTGATACCATTTCTACCTGGAGCAGTAGAATAACAATGTAGAAAGAATTAAAAGAGAGAAAGTACACGATAAGATTATAGAGGAATGTGGATGAGATACTTGACGGTTGACCCAACTTTGTTTCTCTATTCACATAAAATCTTCTGAGCTCATCCTAAGCATATGTTCATCCTCATTTGTGATACTTGACGGTTGACATGTCTTTGATCAACATCCTTCCAAGCGGTACTCCCTTGTCAAAAGATTCTTGTAGAAACCTATTCCCATTTATTTTTGGCAATCTCTATTCACTAGGGAATCAGCAAACAACCCTGAGGAGCAGGTGGAAGTTCACAGCGGGATATGTTGGTTATTGATTAGATTTTATGATCATACTGTTGTTGGGAGTGGCAATTGATTCTAGTAACACAAAAACCCTATCTTTCTTTGTCAGTAGATTTCGAGACCAATGTGAAAAGACAGGGTTATAGGTTGCTTCAGGATTCTCCCAAATAGAAGTTTTACCAGACCTGAAGAAAATGAATTATCTTATCCATTTGTCTCCTAGTGAATTGATCCTTTAAACTTCTTTCTTTCTGTAAAGTTATCCTCCTGTGCATAATGTTCATTCATTTAACATTGTTATACAGTTTTTCTTCTGAATTATTTCCTAAAATATCTTTCAATCAACAGTTCTCTCTTTCTCTCTCCCCCTCTAATTAGTGAACCTTGGTCGACATAATTCTGAGTCTAAGCACGCTATCAAGAGTGAATGCTACGAGCGCTGCTGGTTGCATGGTAAAAGTCAGTTGGCCTCGTTGCTTGTCTCCTGTTGCTGCGTTGTCACTGTTGGCAGTAGTGTTCAACTAGTCCAATAATGGCATACATGCACGTTTTGTAACAGTGGAATCGGTTGGCTTCTCTTGGTCCTGAACAACATGGCTCCCAGGTTGCCAGTCATTATTCGATTGGTCATACAAAAGCAGACAAGCCCATGAATTTATAATGAGAACCGTTGGTTACTGACATTCTGATCAAAGTCTCTTCAGGCTTTTGTGACACTTCATTTATTTATTAGACAAGAACGAGAAGGAATTTCTTGGAACTGATGGATTCCTTGTCATTTACTAGATTGGAAAATGATAGGCCAGCTCCCGAGTTTGTGCTTTTAGTGCCTTTCGGAGTTTGTCTGTGTTTGTGTCACACCGTCGATGCTTAGATGAACAAGTAATAGGAGATGGAAGCCACTCTTGTCCACTGGTTATTGTCAGATATTTCCAAAACATCCAACTGGTCAGCTGAATTAGAGGGGGGCATATATCAAGGAAAGAAGTAAAAAAAAAGTATGATCGTCCTGCTGTTGCTTTGTCATTATATGCATTGGATAATTGATACGCTACTGACCCTTCCGATTTACCCCCAAAAAAAGTTAGGGCTCTTTACTATTATGTCCACTTTTTTGAGAAGACATTGGATACTTGCCTGCACACGGCGAGCTTGAAATACTTTGTCATCGAGTTCTTTTAAATATCTGTGAGGGACACTGTAGCTTTAGTTGGATAACCATTTCCAACCACGGTTTGTATTAGGCCAGACCGTCACAATGAGGTTCTAAACGATTGCTATGTTCTATTCTTGGCTTAGAGATATATGAGAAACATTTGTAATAATTTTTCTGCTTGAAGGCTTCTTCCCTTGATTTGTTGGAGTATTAAGTGAAAAACCCAGTTGAGAAACCCTCTCTGACGCGGTGCTTATGTTGCGTTGCAGCGGGATTCTGATCAGAAATCTTGCCGACGCATCTGAACAGCGTCGCCTGATTTCGCCTCAGCAGATCCTCTGCAACTTGATTGGTGTCTGCATTGCCATCTCAACAACCCTGGCCGTGACCATATATTCAAAGAGGGCGCTCGAAGCCCTTCAATCTGAAGAAGATGCCCTTGAATGATGCCCACGAGACAGCACGGTGAATCAAGATGTATATAGTTTTAAATGAATGAATGATGAATGTGCAGCTTTACATGCTGGTTTCCTCACACTTTTCCTTTTTAATAGTCAAGCGTGGGGTAAAGTTATATTTGTATATCCAACTGAAATGTACGTGATGAATTGGTTGAGCTGGTTACTTTAATAGCATCAAATGCTTTCAGTTCATTTTGCTTCCGGTGGCATTTATTTTGAGAAAGGCTGGTGGTGTTTGGTGAGCACGCAGTTGGTACTCTCAGAGCGTCTGATGCAATGAACGTGAATTTAATTCCTGAAGCACGGAAAGTAAATGCACCGACCATACATTCCAAATGCGGGATTTTGTTGGGCCCCTCTGAGCTTGGGAAACGTATGCTGTCACCTTAGTTCCATAACCTCATTGCTTGTTGCACTTGCACCTTCTTACTTTGGTGAAGCACCCGCACGGGTATCCGGAAGCCCAAATGACCATGACCCGAACTAATCCAGGCCGAGCTCGGTCGGTCCACTATGGGGATAAAGCTCTTCCAGGGTTGCTTTGCTCCATCCACAGTAAATGAACTCGAAACCTTGCTTAAAGGGAACAAGCGCCGGACCACTTAAAAACCAACCAAGGGCTGGTTCCACCTTTAATCGTATATTCATCTGGGATGATTTTTCTTTATAATTAGGTTCAGGTTTCAAGAAGCATCACATGTGAAATTGATTTGAGCGAAAAAGGTTTATGGGTGTTTCCTATAATTAGAGGACATCGCTTGAAAATGTAAATATTATAAAGTAGCGAATAGGTAAATATTATAAAGTAGTGAATAGTGAGTGTTGGGTGATCTTCTATTAACATGTGCAAATATGTGGTGATAGAATTGAAGGCATGGAGATGAGTGTGGGGGTCAACTCTCATGTTGAAGGTCATGAGTTTGATACCCGGTATGTGCATCTTGTTTCAATCCTACATTATAACTCAAAAACAAAAAAATTATCACATGAATATGTGGTTAGAAAGCTGGTGTGACATGTATAAACAAAAGCTGATGTGATATGTATAAACAATCAGTGCCCGATGAAACGAAGAGTCCTTTGAACTATATATGTCCATGGATCCCATCATGTGCTCTGTAAGTTGATTTTCGAAATGTCAACTCAGATCCGACACTTTAAGTATGCAAATTTGGGAAGACAGTCGCATGAAGCTTTGAAAGTGTTAAAAAAAGGACTCGAAATTGTTGTAAGAAAAGGACAGAGGACTTGTTTAGAATTAAGCATTCATATGACATGACATACAACACAATGTCACTAAGCACACCATTTAGCTGACCCTACTTAATGAGTTGTTTGCTTTGGTTTAAACTGGGTCTAACTGCATCCAGTGCATGAGTAAAACCCACCATGCACAAATATCACGTGCTAGGCTCACAAGGGTTGCTACTAGGCTTCAGCTTTATGCACACACCAAACCTTGGACCACTTATAGTGGTGCAAGTGAACTGAGCTCTAGACTCGGAAGTAACTCAAACTTGACTCAACTTTTGTCAAACTTGTGTTGCTCGTGAGCTGAACTTGAGCTCGTTGATACTTCAGCTTGAGATGCTCGTACCCCTAATACACACACACATGTATATATATATGCAGAGAGAGAGAGAGAGAGTTTCACAAGCTCCAATCATACGTGATAGTATTGAAGCTCCTTCAGCTCTATTTCATGCTAAGCTTAATCAAGTCAACCATGGTTGTGCCGAGCTCCAACGAGCCTAGTGAGCGGAGCCCGAGTTGTTTGAACATAACTAGAAGACGGGCTTCAGCCTGAAGACCGAAGTTCCATTGACCTCGTGCTCAAGCCGAGCATTTTCTTATCGTACCGAGTGGAGCTTGCTTGTCTTCAAGCTCGACTCGGCATGACTATACCCCTAACCACTTGAAAGATGCCCGGGGACCCTCCCTCCACTCCGATGCCTGCAAGGCCCTCATCTTGTGACTTCATTCTTCAAGCAATCAGTTTCAGGCCACTCACTATGCAGCAGCAGTGCATGAATGGCCATGCATCGCTACTCAATGTTTCACGAGTATAAGGACAAAGCCGTGTTATGTTGTACCTGATGACCACTCATCTCGACATTCAGAGAGAAGACACACTATGTCCATGGTTCTCGACAATACACACACACACACACACACACACACACACACACACATATATATATATATATATATATATATATATATATATATATATATATATATATATATATATATATATTTGTTACAAGAGGAGGCCGAAGCTTAACACACCCGCACATGCACCCCTTGGGAGTAGTACTCCCCACCAGTAATAGATGGTGTTAAAGCTCCCTGCTGTTGAGCTAACGCTCTGGGTGATGCTTCTCGAGAATATTAAAATGTATTATGCAGAGATATGCATGACCATCATGCATCTCGAGGCTGCATAATTAAGGGCCTCATCACGTCCAGAGCTTGTAGTTGGTTGTGAGGTCCTTGTATTCAACGAGATGGGTGGAATGTCACCGTCCGATCATTGTCACTGTGAGTTGTAGTTTCTTGGCATTAATACGGAGATAATAGCGACTCTTTAATCTCTTTGTTGTATCAAGCAGCATTGGATCCATGGGGTTGGTTAAAATGGCCGGAAAGCCACGGCATCACTCAACAATTAAATCTCCCAAGTGCGCATCCTCATTTAGTGGCTCATCATCTTCAATGGTGGTGCTAAGTGATCTATCTGCTCGAGATCGACTTGGGAAAAACTTGAACTCGACTGGTCTTTTTGAGCTGAGTTGCTTATGTTCCGAGCTCGGCGTCTCCATTACTCGGCTCAAGCAGATTGCAACCCTAATCGAGTTTTATCATATAAATATAAATTTTATTTGGGTTCTCAAATTTCATGTATTTGGGTTGACCCACATCTATTTGAGATAGTTTAGAAGCTCAGTCGAGCTTGATCTGATTCAAGCCGAGTTAATCTTAGTTACACTGAGCTCAAATGAGCGTCTCAAAGCTGAGCTCAAGTTGTTTGAAGATAACTCGAGGCCATTGCTGTGGTCGTGCTCAGAAGGACCATTCTTTGCAGGACTCGAGGGTTTGCAGGAATAAGGGCATAGGGATATCCTGTGATCTGGATCAACATCAGAAAAAAGAAGCAGCTTCGAGATAAGCTTGTAGTACTCAATCCACGAAATTACGGTAAAATAGGTGGCTGTCCACTCTATCCTAAGAATACTTTTAAGCCCACTGTTTACCTTTTGGGTACTAATTTAGACTTTTGCCATTTATATATATATACACACACACTCTGCTATATGCTAACATGTGCATACATATTATATAAATTATGTAAAAAGAGCAGAACTTACATATATCCTGAACGGTTCCATCGTCTACTCTCCCCACCTTTCAAGAGTTTCTAGATTCACCACTATATATAATATATATTATATATACATACATACATATATATATATATATATATTTATTTATATGTACATATATATGTGTGTATGCGTGAATGTTCTAACTTACATGAGAACTGGCATGGGGGCAACGCGAATAGAGTGGAGGTGGAGGTTAACAATAATAGGAGGAAGCTGGTGGTCCCTCTCGAGCAATGAGAGAGGAGGGTGTGTGTGTGTGTGTTCTCAACGGGCATAAATGCATGCTACCAAAACAAAGTAAAAGCAACAAAACTGGGTTTACGACAAAACAAGACGCAGTAGGCTGTGCGCTGCCCTCTTAGAGGTGATGAGAGAGACGTTAAATCCAAATCCAAAACAAAGGATCCACTTCCCAAATTGGAAGCCACGACTCTCATATATTGAGTCTTTTGATGTATGACCATGCAACCCATAACCTCACCTTTTTACCTCTTCTAAGCCAAAAAAACAAGGGTGGGTGGGTGGGTTGGGTTGGGTTGTTTTGCACCACAGAGTGGGTGCGTCATGTATGTGACCCAATGAGGCAAACTGAATAAGAGAGAGAGAGAGAGAGAGAGAGAGAGAGAGAGAGAGAGAGAGAGAGAGAGAGAGAGAGAGAGAGAGAGAGAGAGAGAGAGCTTCAATGGAACCCAAGAATGAGATTGGATCTCGGACCAAATGGGCTGGCTTTGATTTCAGTTCTTTTTATTATTATTTCGTCAATTTCATTTTACCGATTCAGGCAGATTGTCTGTATCATTTTCGGGAACGGTTCGATTCAATGCGTCTGTGTGTGTGTGAGAGAGAGTGAGAGTGACAGAGAGACAGCACGCAAATAATTTAATGGCGGGAGGGAGCGAAGCACGTGCCTCTGTGTGAGTGTGTGTCATAAATTCGCTGGTTGCAACGGCATCCTTCTCTCTCTCTCTCTCTCTCTCTCTCGTCTGCTTGTTCTACTTTTTGAATGTGAGTGAGGAAGAGAGAAGGGGAGGGGGAGGAAACTTCGGTACTCTTTGGAGGTCAGCAAGATTCACAAGGATCAGGAGAGAGAACAGTGTTTGCTTCCCTGGGGAGGCGAGTTTAGTTTATCATATGGATCCCAATGCGCGTGCATGAACACATCGCCAGGGGCTTTCCCCAAGTTCGCGCGAAGACCAAGCTGTCAATTGTTGCTCTTTTATGCTTTTCCGCGGATTTGGGTACGGATATGCCTGTTTTCTTCGTGGAGGAGGAAGATTGAGACGTAGGCTTCGATTTCTGAAAGAAGAACTTCAGAAATCCATGTGAAGTTCGCATTGAACATGCTGGAAGAAGTAGCGGGGATCGTTCTTTTTTTCGGTAAAAAGCCGAATTCTTTCTTTGCCGGAGTTCTTTTGCCGATTTGCATTTCCCTCTGTTGCCGTTTGCGATAAGAACAACTCTGTAGAGGATCTATGAGTGTTTTGAATATACAGATTCTCTCAATTCATAGACTTCATTTTGACGTTTTGGACTCAGAGAGAGAGAGAGAGAGGGGCATGCGCTTTAGTAGAGTGGCATCCTGAAGCGCGTTCTCGCCGTGACCGTGTGACAGACTTGTGAAATTAGTCCGGAGTTCCGATCACAAAAAACGCGTGATCCCGAGTGAAAGTGAAGGCCTTCGCCGAAAGGGAGGAAGAAAGAGGGAGAAAAAAAGAATCGAGATATTGGCGTTGAGGAGATGAAGAAATCGAATAGAATACGAGGCTGAAACTATGCCGGAAAATGGAAAAATTCTGGCGAGTTCTTCTCTTCCTCTTGGCGATCGTTCTAGTATTTGCCATGTGTCTGGTGGAAAGTCTCTCGGAAAAGGAGATCCTTTTGGAGTTCAAGGGAAACATTTCCGGCGACCCCCTGAACGTCCTGATCTCGTGGAATCCCTTAGATCAGACGCCCTGCGTTAACTGGACGGGCATCATCTGCAACCTTGACGGACGCGTCCAGAAGATCATTCTCCAGAACACCCAGCTTGACGGCGTCCTGGCGGCGAGCCTTGCCGATTTGACGTCCTTGAGAGTCCTCACCCTCGCAGGCAACGCCTTCCGTGGTGGAATCCCGCCGGAATATTCTCAGATTGTTAGTCTATGGAAGCTCAACGTCAGCCGGAACGCTCTCTCCGGGCCGATACCCAACTTCCTCGGCGATCTCCCGAGCCTCCGGATGCTCGATCTCTCGAGGAACGCATTCAATGGGACGATCCCCTCTTCCCTCTTCATGAATTGCTTCAAGACGAGGTACGTTTCGCTCTCGCACAACAAGCTCGACGGCTCGATCCCGGCGTCCCTCGTGAATTGCTCGAAACTCGAAGGTTTTGACTTCTCCTACAACTATCTCAGTGGCGGAATTCCGGAGGAGATCTGGTTGAGAATGCAGAGTCTGGTTCACGTTTCTCTGAGAAGCAACGCCCTCACGGGAAAAGTTTCGCCGCAAATCGGTTCTGCCCGGAATTTGGAATTTCTCGATCTCGGTGACAATCTCCTGATCGGGTCGATTCCTTCTGGCTTGCTTACTCTCCCAAATCTTACGCATTTGTCGATTGGAGACAACTTCTTTGCCTCTGTTCTTCTTCCGGACATCCTTGCTTCTCCTTCATTGAGCTATTTCAATGCTTCTTTCAATCAATTACACGGGGAGATCCCTCAGATTAAGAACTGCAGCGATCGGCTGGAGTTGTTGGACCTTTCCAGTAATTATCTTGGTGGAGAAATTGGCTTTGGTGTTCACAATTGCAGAAACTTGAGAGTTCTGAACATGGGGTCTAACAAGCTCAGTGGAAACATTCCTCCAGAGGTTGGGAACCTGAATCGACTCTCTGTATTGAGATTCGACAATAACTCGATTAACGGGACAATCCCGTCAGAGATCGGAAACATTGAGCTTCTTCAAGTGTTGGATTTGCACAACCTTCAGCTGGTTGGTGACATCCCAATTGCTCTATGCAATTGCAGATTTCTACTTGAACTGTGAGTTTCTATTCTTGAACCTTCAAGCTCAAATTCTTTTGTTGCACATAAAATTTGATACTTCGAATCAATATTCTCTGCTTTAGCATAGTGTAGCATCTGAGCAATACATACATGTAGATATACATATACATATATATACAACAACAACTAAGCCTTTTCCCATACTAGATGGGGTCGGCTACATGGATTCTTTGTTTCCACATATCCCTATCGTGTGCCATCTTAGCAGTTAACTCACAATAAGCTAGATCATTCTTTATTGTTTCTTTCCAACACTTTTGTGGTCGTCCTCTAGCTCTTTTAATATTTTCCAAATTTAGTTTTTCATACCTTCTTAAAGGTTCTTCTTTTGATCTTCTTTCTATATGTCCAAACCATCTTAAACGATATTCTCTCATTTTATCCTCTATTGGTGCTACTCCTAATTTGTTTCTACTAACCTCATTATGTATACGGTCTTTTCTTGTATGACCACTCATCCATCTCAACATCTTCATTTCTGTCACAGACATCTTTTCTACATGTTGAAAGTTAACTGCCCAACACTCAAAACCATAAAACATAGCAGGCCTAATTTCTGCTCTATAATATTTACCTTTTAACTTTAATGGTATCTTCTTATCACAAAGAATACCTGATGCTCCTCTCCATTTTAACCAACCAGCATTAATTCTATGCATAACATCTCCATCAATTCTTCCATCACTCTGAAAAATTGACCCTAAGTATTTAAAACTTTCTTTTTGGGGGATGCAATGTGTGCCAATTTTAATTTCTATGTCCTGTTAGGTAACCAACTGATCAAACTTACACTCCATACATTCAGTCTTTGTTCTAGTAAGTCGGAGGCCTTTGCTTTCTAATGTTTCTCTCCATAGTTCTAATTTTCTATTAACTTTTTCCTTAGACTCCTCCACTAATACAATGTCATATGTAAATAACATACACCAAGGTACTTCATCTTGAATATGTTTTGTTAACTCATTCATCACCATTATAAATAAGTATGGACTTAAAGTTGATCCATGATGTAACCCAATATTAACTTCAAAGAAGTCTGTCATTCCTTCATGAGTCCTCACACATGTTTTTGCACCATCATACATGTCTCTTATAAGGTTAATGTATGTCAATGGGATACCTCTTTTTTTCAAAGTTCTCTAAAGAACCTCCCTCGGTACTCTATCATAAGTTTTTTCTAGATCAATAAATATCATGTGCATGTCTTTCTTTTTTACTCTGAAATGTTTCATAAGATGTCTCAAAAGGTGAATCGCTTCAACAGTAGATTTGCAAATTGGTTCTCTGTTGTACTTGATACTTGTCTTAACCTACGTTTCATAATTCTTTTCCACAATTTCATAGTAGGGCTCATTAACTTGATACCTCAATAATTCACACAATTTTGAATGTCTCCTTTGTTCTTGTATATGGGTATAAGTGTACTTGCTCTCCATTCCTCGGGCATCTTTTAGATTTTCTATATTTCATGAAATAGTCTTGTGAGCCAAGTGATTCCTATTTCTCCTAGTATTTTCCAAACTTCTATAAGAATATTATATGGTCCTATCGATTTACCACCCTTCATATGTTTAACAACCTCTTTGACTTCATTATTTTGAATACGTCGGTAGAAATTGTAGTTTATATACTTTTCTGATTTGACTAACTCTCCTAAGCTAATACTAACATCTTTATTTTCATTAAAAAGCTTATAAAAATAGTTTTTCCATCTATTTCTTATATCATCATTTGCCACTATAATTTTTTCATCCTCGTCCTTGATGCATCTAACATAATTAATATCTTTAGTTTTCTTATCTCTAGCCCTAGCTATCCTAAAAATATCTCTTTGACCCTCTTTTGAGTTGAGTTTTTTATATAAATCCTCCCAAATTTTAGCTTTTGCTTCACTCACGGCTTTTTTCGCTTCCTTCTTTGCTTTCTTATAAGCCTCTAAAGTTTCACTAGTTTTCTTAGCATAATGTAATTTGTAACATGCCCTCTTTGCCTTGATTTTATTTTGCACTACTTCACTCCACTACCAAGCTTCTTTTTGTACCGGTACACCTCCCTTAGATACACCTAACACATCTTTCGCCACTTTCCTAATATGTATAGCTATATTGTTCCACATATCACACGGTGTACCAACATAATTCCAAGCATCTCCTTGAAGGACTTTCTGTTTAAATATATCTTCTTTCTCGCTTTTAAGGTTCCATCAATTAGTCCGAATAGCTCGATGCACTCTTTTCTTCTTTGTCCATTTTTTTATTTGTAAATCCATAACTAAAAGTCGATGTTGGGTGGTTAATCTTTCTCTTGGAATTACCTTACAATCTTTACAACACGCTCTATCTTTTTTTCTACAAACAAAGTAATCAATTTGTATTTGTAATAAGCCACTCTTATAAGTAATTAAATGTTCATCTCGTTTTTTGAAGATTGTATTGACTATAAAGAGATCAAATGACATAACAAAATTTAAAATCTCCCTACCTTCCTCATTTATATCCCCAAAACCAAAGTTTTCATGAATACCTTGATATCCTAATGCCTCTTTACCGACATATCCATTTAAGTCTCCTCCTAAACAAATCATCTCCCTTTGTGCAATCTTTTGAATCACCTTATCTAACTCTTCCCAAAAAGCTGTCTTTATACTATCTTCTAGTCCTACTTGGGGTGCATAAGCACAAATTATATTCAAAACCTCCGCTCCTAACACTAATTTCAACGTCATAATTCGGTCACCGTATCGTTGTATGTCTACTACACTATCCTTTAAATATTTATTTATGATAATACCAACTCCGTTTCGAGCCTTTTCTTTACCTGAGTACCATAATTTAAAACCTTTATCCGCTATCTCCTTTGCTTTTTTTCCAACCCATTTTATCTTTTGTAAACATAGAATATGAATCTTTCTTCGAATCATAGTATCTACCACCTCCATTAGCTTACCGGATAATGTTCCGATATTCCAAGAACCAATACGAACCTTATTATTTAGGACTAGCTTCCTTACCCCCCTCATCCGTCCATATTCAAAATGCGGAGACCCTCTCTGAAAATTATTCACTACATTCGGGCGACAATGTAGCGAGACTAACTTCTTTACCCACACCCGTCCATGATGTGGGAACCCTCTCTGCAATTGATTCACTACATTCGGGCGAAAATGTAGTGGCCCTTGCTTACTTATCACTCCATTCGGGCTCTGCAGCACGTCGCTAGGCGGGGACGCCCCAAAGCAATGCTTATAATTTTTGTAATCCATGTTATAAAATCCGATAAAGTTTTATGTTGGCTATCGAAAGCCTAACACAACTCTCCTCCTTTATCCGGGCTTGGGACCGGCAATGCAAGGGTGATCTCTTATATATACATATACATATATATAAATAAATAAATTATATATATATATAGAGAGAGAGAGAGAACAAGTATCAAAACTTCAAAATTAACAAGAACTTCGCTAAGAACATGAGTGAATAAAATTTGAATCAATTTGAAGTTTAAACGCTTTTGCATGTTTTGATTTTCATTTTGCAGAGATCTCTCTGTCAACAGTTTACAAGGTGCAATTCCTGAAACCCTTTATAATATGACCTATTTAGAAGTTCTGGACCTGCATAGAAACAGATTGAATGGACGCATTCCATCCACACTTGGCCAATTGGTTCAGCTTAAGTTGCTTGATCTATCTAACAACTCCATGAGTGGCGAAATCCCGTCCTCCATTGGAAACCTGACTCAACTTACCTATTTCAGTCTGGCTTTCAACAATCTTTCTGGTGCCATTCCATCTGGTTCTGTTTTCCAGGAGTTTGGTAACGCCCCTTATATTGGTAATCCGGGACTATGTGGCTCTCCTCTTGCCAATTCTTGCTCAGGCAACAGTGGCGCCAGTGCAAAGAAGACCAAGTTCTTAAGTGTTTCTGTAATCATAGTCATTGTTGCTGCTGCATTAATATTTATGGGAGTCTGTGTGGTCACCATTATGAACATTAGAGCTCTGAGGAGGCCGAAATCCCCCGAGACTTTCGTCTTAGAAAGCACAGCAGCTTCCACTGAATCAAATGTTATCATCGGGAAATTGGTCCTTTTCAGCAAGAGCTTACCATCAAAATACGAAGACTGGGAAGCAGGAACCAAGGCCCTGTTAGATAAAGACTGTTTAATTGGTGAGGGATCTATAGGCACAGTATATAAGACCACGTTTGAAGGTGGAATTTCCATCGCTGTAAAGAGGCTCGAGAGGCTTGGAAGGATCAGAACTCAGGAAGAATTTGAGCACGAGATTGGTCGGCTTGGAAACATGCAACACCCAAATCTTGTACCTATGCAAGGTTACTACTGGTCATCTACAATGAAACTTATCCTATCTGAATTCATTCCTAATGGTAACTTACATCAACATCTTCATGAATTTGATTCTTCTGAAATCAGTAGGATTGAACTGTCTTGGGACAGGAGATTCAATATTGCATTAGGTACTGCGAGAGCCCTTTCTTACCTTCACCATGATTGTCAACCACAAGCATTGCATCTAAACATCAAATCTATGAATATCCTCTTGGATGAACAACATGAAGCCAAATTATCAGATTATGGATTGGGGAAACTGCTTCCCCTACTGAATAATTATAGTTTAACAAGGTTTCATAATGCAGCTGGGTATGTTGCTCCTGAATTAGCTCACCAGAGTATGAGAATAAGTGATAAATGCGACGTCTACAGCTATGGGGTCGTGCTTTTGGAGATTGTGACAGGGAGGAAGCCGGTGGAGAGCCAAGTGGGGGTGGACGTGGTGGTGTTGTGTGACTATGTGAGTAGATTGTTGGAGACTGGCAGAGCTTCTGCCTGCATTGATCGCAGATTGAGAGTTTTTGCAGAGAGTGAGGCCATGGAGGTTCTGAAACTGGGATTGGTGTGTACAGTGGATGATCCTTCGCAGAGGCCAAGTATGGCTGAGGTTGTTCAGGTATTGGAGTCCATAAGACCCATTTCTGTTGCTTGAAGAACCACGAAGGTAAGCTTGTATTTATTGTGACAAAGGAAACTGAACCCATTCTTTTGTTCTTTACCCGTCTGTTGTCATGTATTTTCATCATTCCCTTGCCATTGTTGTTGTTAAGAGTATGATTCATTAATTGGAGGTTCAAGATTCTACCTTTTGGAAGTTTCCTGGGGGTCAATATTTGGCTTCTGATGTGATGGTAGGAGCAATTTTATAATTGTTTGACTCTCTCTCTCTCTCTCACACACACACACACACACACACACACACACAAGGAGATGCAAATGGTTCCAATTAAAGTTGGATATAGCTCGGATCTCACTAACCGGATACAGGAGGATTCCGGTAAAGAGTGATTCAATTAGGGGTAGACAAGTGAGATATACATTTTAAATAAATAAATACGTAAATTTGTATATCTCAATGATATATCCTATACATTTTATGATTCTTTAGAGAGCACTGTGCACCATGATATATACATTTTAAATAAATATCTCACCATGATATATACATTGTAAATGGATAGGATATCTGTTTGATATATCCTCAATTATTGAGCCTGCCCTTATTGGATTTTTATTAATTGGAAACGTTTTAACTTACAATATCTAAATAACCGACTTGGTTCAGTCTGATATCTGAAGCAAATTTAGTCCTTGCATCATATTGTAAAACTTTCAAACAGTATTGCTAGCTTATTATTTACTGGACAGTTGTTCAGCTCACCATGTTCAGATCATTGGCTCGGGGTTCGATCTGCTTCCGGACCAAACTTGGCCCTTTGACATCCCTTACCTTCATCTTCACATGCTCTGTGTGTGTAATGAGCCTCAGCTCTAAGGAAGCCAGAGGTCAGACTTGTATACCCTCATCTGAATCTCAATCTCCTCAGAAAATTTCATAAGCAATATATATTGTGATTCATAATCAAAACCTGGTTCTGTATGTATGCGATTTGTATCGAGGTCTGGTGCAACGGTCAAGTAAGTCCATAAATCACAATGAACCTCTGGCTTTGAATGGAATTGCTAAATGAACCACATATTCAGCATAAAACCCTTTGCGCCGGCCTTTGAATCTGTTTTTGTTTGCATATGACCTTACATAGTCGGACTTATTAATGCTTAGTTAGATCTGGCTGGACGATTTGGACCTGTAGAATGGCGCACAGTGCTTTTGGAGCCCGATCGGCAAGGCAGCCGCTGCAAACAAGTAAAGCTTGTGTTGGGCAAAAGAAGATAAGAAGACAACCCCTTTTTTTAAAATTAAACTTGCACATATAGATTTGCGCCAGCGAGCTCTATGCACAGAATTTACCGTTATATTGCGCCCTAAAACATAATTTTGGTTCAGAGATAAATGCCAATATGCACAAGAAAGAGCATTAACAGTGACCAAGAATCCTTACAGCCCACCCTACTTAGTGTTAAATAAGGCTTCAGTTTGGCTGGTATTGTGCATGTAAGGGGTTGTCTTCATGACCTAGTTGAGAATGTAAGAACTGATAACAAGTTCTCAGCAATTTCACACCAAACTTTTACTATCTTGATATATATATATATATATATATATATATATATATATATATATATATATATGCTCAATCCAGCTAGTGGTCCTCAAAACAAAAGAATGGAAAACAATGGAATGCAAAAGAGCTTCTTACATAGAACGGGAAAGATAAAGGGAAAAAATTACTATCACCTCATCTTCCAAATTTACAGCTTTCAGAAACCTTTTGAATCCGTTTCATTACCACAGGCAAATCATCCTCGGTTAACATTGTAAAACAGCAACGAAACCATCCAGGTTCGATGTAGTGACAGGCCGATCCAGGCGTGATGTTGATCTTTCCTACGTCTAAGAGCTTCTCCCATAGTTCAAGCTCCCCCTTTTCACTATAAGACCTTATCAATTGGCTCATGTCAGCCCAACAGTAGAATCCGCCATTGCTCTTAGTGCATTCGATGCCCAACTCCTTCAACCCATCCACGAATTTGGTGTACATCCTTCTGATTCTCTCGCAGTTCACCTTGATGAAGTTTTGAACACAGCTGGAATCCGAAAGCATAGGGATGAGCAACCGCTGTGTTGGGGCGGAGACAGAAGAGAACCTAGCCAACCTTGTTGCAGCGCTATCACATCATCATTGTCAGAGTAAAGCACCCCTACCCTGAAACCAGGAAGACATATATCTTTAGAGAGCCCGTAAATTATGTGCACCCGGCTCTTATCAAACTCTCCTGAATCAATGACCTCTGCAATGCTCACAAATTCATCCTCTCCATGCACAGATCCGGCAAATAATTCATCAGATATCAGATGTATGTTTTTCTCCCTCGCAAAATCCAGTAATCTGTATAAATCGGTCAGGCTGAGCACATGACCAACTGGGTTCGAAGGGTTTGAAATCAGAACTGCAAAAACTTTTAGCCCGCGCTTTTTGGCCTGATTGTATGCCCTTTCCAAGGCAGAAATGTTAATATTGAAACCATCACAACTTTGGCAGGGAACTGGCACCAATTCTATTCCAGTCCGAAACTTAATATCCCTGTCAAAGCTGAAACCAAGCAGTTTCATCAGAAATCTTTGATCTTCCAAAGAGGAACAGAAGAATTATCTATAAGAAACTACAGGTGATACCCTGGGTAGTATGGGGTAGGAACAAGAAATGCATTCCCAGGATCAGCAAGGCAAAAGCTCAGTATCTCAGTAACCAGCATCAGAAACACCTACACAAATATGACAGAATAACAAAAGTAATTTTAAATCATGTCTGAATAACATTAACAAGGCCAACTATCCAGAAATCATTTTTGCAGTTTCTTCTAAGAAAGATTATACATCTTTTTGATTCTTGAAAAACAATAATCATATAGCAAGACTAAAGAAGAACATTGATACATGGGAAAAGGATGAATCTATGGCAGAGAAAGGTTCATCTGGATCAGGTAGAAATGGAAGGTACCATTTTTCAACAAGGAATCATACCAAAATACACCAAGAGGAAATTTCTGCATACTACGTCCACACTTCCACCCCATCAACTATAAATACAGAGAGATATGACTTCAGCATTTTACCATCATTACGGGCATGTAACCAATAGAGGAAAAAAAAGTTCCAGCCACATTCTTCAGAAATTGTAGACACAAATGAAAAGCTTAGCACTTCTAGTCGAAAGTTTGAGACTAGTTCCATGATTTACGTTGTTCAGTGAAAGAAATAACACCCAAAAGGTGGGCAGTGAACAAAAGATCCTAAGCTTGGGATTGGTGTAAAAACCCGAACCAAGCTTGTCTATCTAACAACCTAAAGCTTGAGCTTTTAATCAGTAAGAGTTTTATTAGGCCCCTATTAAATTTATTAAAGCTACCAATCCGTGCTACTATTCAATGTTTTGAACATCTAAAAAGCCATGCTGCAATTATTCTCATTCCAAACAGGCCCTTCTGAAAAAGAAAAATTTTAGAAAAAAAAAACTCATTCAAAAGCGGAGGTGAATCAAGTAGCCTCTCCCTGTTACAAATATGTCAACCTTTCTGATAATGTAACAGCTCCCATCTTGCTTAGCCAAGCCAATCTAGAGCATTCTCAAACTCAACCAACTCAAGCCTGTTCTTGGAAAACTATATGCCAAATTGAGCTTAAACTGTATGAGCTTGGTCCTGGCTCAATTCTTGTACTGGCCTGGTAAAGCTTTCAAACAACTGTGTAGGTAAGTCTTAAGGATCAGCCACGACCTGAACACTTTGGTTTATTAAAAAAGAAAATCAACCCACAGGTGCACGTTCTTCTCTAAGTAGGCATTCCCCTCAAGTCATCAACCCAAATATTGTAACCGTGGGCAATCCAGGATTCAGCACACACCCTAAAATACAAAGCTGTTTCCCAGTGACGTGCTCCTTGAACAGCCTACGAGATATCTCCAGAAAAAAGAAAGAAAATGATGGATAAGATCTACTTTGATTAGGCATCTGGATGCAGCGTTTCCTTAGTGACGAAGCCATGAGCGTATGTCACTAGTTATTTATATTTTTCAGGAAGCTTTTCTCACTAACATGACACTATGAGAGAGGTATTACAAGTGTTCAATTGGACTCGAGAATTTAGAATGGGAGAATATTATTCAGCAACTGGTTCCCTTAGAGAAGAAAGGCTTTACAGCCACAGCTGCTTGATGGCATTTACAAGTTGTATGTCGCTGTTAGTACTTAAAAACATTTTCATTTACAACTGCAAAGCAATACTTTCTCCAGTAGAGCAAAGAAAAACACAAGTATCAACCATGTACCACAGCTTCTAATTGAAAGTTGAAACTATCTTATATTTAAACGCAAGACTATGTATTGATTGAACAGATAGAGTTTGACAATGGTGACCAGAAAAAAAAGTTTCTAAGGTTACAGTATATGCCAAGAGAATGGTAAGAGCCACAAAAAGAGGAAATAAAACGAAAATACCTAAATCAGTATAACATATTAGTCAGTCTGACCTGTTTAGCTGCTTGAGACTCCTCCAATTCCTTTGTCAGTGGACTTGGCACATTAGCAGCACACCAATCCCACTTATCCATGTTTGATGCCATGAATCTTCTAAATGTATTCCTTACTTCTTTATCTGAGGCAAGCATGTAAGGTGTACGCCCTCTTTCATCTTTGAGGCATGGATCCAAGCCTTGTTCGAGAAGCTCTAAGGTTTTTTGAGCATCGCCCAACTTAGCAGCTTTGTGTAATGGGGTTATCTTATTTTCAGAAACTTATGGGCATGAGACATGAACCATATTACACTCATTTGACATGCCTTTACTTTTGCAAACATCAAGTTCTTCAGCAGGTTGCCTGTTCTCTATCTCTGAATGGTTTTGCAACAGCAGGTCAATCAAATCTTGGATCATAGTTTCCGTTATGGTGGCATCAACTGATGCCTCTCTCTTAAAGCTTGATGAGTGGTTTATTTGAACTTCTTCATAGGAAATACAAGTCAATAGATTATAGACATGTTTGGCTTCTTTGAAAGTAGGTCGATGAACTGTCAGAGGTACATGCCTTATAGCTGCAAGATGAGAACTGAAAATCGGTTTGTCACCCTCAAAGAAAAGCTGACGGTTACTTGATGGGGCATGGAGGAAGATACATGAGGAAGCAGCAAAAAAGGGTTTCCAGGTAACAAGCAGCTCGCTGATGCCCTGCAAACATTCCCTCAGGTTCTAAGAATCATAAATACCATCAATTCTTGTTATTCTGTGACAGAAACCTTAACCAATGAGAGGAAAATTTTACCACACCCAAATTCAAAACAAGAGTAGCATAGTTTAAGTGGAAGTACAGAGCTTTTAAGAGTGGAAAAAGAACAGAATAAGAGCACCATAAAGGAGAAGAGCATTTTCATAGTGGCTTTACTCAAGGCAATGCTTAAATACAGATGCTAATCCTGCATGATAAGAAGCAGCATACTCTTTTCAAAGCAGCTTCATTATAGCACCGAAGAGAAGTTCCAGCAGAATTTGCAGCCTTACCAGTGGCATCTTTAGCTGACTGCCTTTTGCCTGATTTTGCCCTCACAACGTACCTAAAGCACAAGGATAACAGTTTCTTATTTAAGAAGGGGAAAAGGGAGAAGACGAACTTGAAGATAAATGGACAACCAAGCGAATGAAACAAACAGTAAACAAAGTGCTTAAAGAACTCTCAACTAAGGTTAAACATCATAAGGAGTGGAATAGCATAAGCACAAATTGATTACTTTATTTGTAGAAAAAAAGATAGAGCGTGTTGTAAAGATTGTAAGGTAATTCCAGGAGAAAGCTTAACCACCCAACATCGACTTTTAGTTATGGATTTACAAATAAAAAAATGGACAAAGAAGAAAAGAGTGCATCGAGCTATTCGGACTAAATGGTGGAACCTCAAAAGTGAGAAAGAAGATATATTTAAACAAAAAGTCCTTCAAGGAGATGTTTGGAATTATGTTGGCACACCCTGTGATATGTGGAACAATATGGCTATACATATTAGGAAAGTGGCGAAAGATGTGTTAGGGGTATCTAAGGGAGGTGTACCGGCACAAAAAGAAGCTTGGTGGTGGAGTGAAGTAGTACAAAACAAAATCAAGGCAAAGAGGGCATGTTACAAATTACATTATGCTAAGAAAACTAGTGAAACTTTAGAAGATTATAAGAAAGCAAAGAAGGAAGCAAAAAAGGCCGTTAGTGAAGCAAAAGCTAAGATTTGGGAGGACTTATATAAAAAACTCAACTCAAAAGAGGGTGAAAGAGACATTTTTAAGATAGCTAGGGCTAGAAATAAGAAAACTAAAGATCTTAATTATGTTAGATGCATAAAAGACGAGGATGAAAAAATTCTAGTGGCAAATGATGATATAAGAAATAGATGGAAAAACTATTTTTATAATCTTTTTAATGAAAATAAAGATGTTAGTATTAGTTTAGGAGATTTAGCCAAGTCAGAAAAGTATATAAACCACAATTTCTACCGACATATTCAAAAGAATGAAGTCAAAGAGGCTCTTAAACATATGAAGAGTGGTAAATCGGTAGGACCAGATAATATTCCTATAGAAGTTTGGAAAATACTAGGAGAAATAGGAATCACTTGGCTCACAAGACTATTTAATGAAATATGGAAA
This sequence comes from Brasenia schreberi, assembly GCA_036023115.1. Lineage (NCBI taxonomy): Eukaryota > Viridiplantae > Streptophyta > Magnoliopsida > Nymphaeales > Cabombaceae > Brasenia > Brasenia schreberi. Next base: position 5,031,341 of record JAYKKT010000058.1, on the reverse strand, counting down.
AACCAAAAGATGTCCGAGGAATGGAGAGCAAGTACACTTATACCCATATATAAAAACAAGGGAGACATTCAAAATTGTGCGAATTATCGAGGTATCAAGTTAATGAGTCATACTATGAAATTATGGGAAAGAATTATTGAACGTAGGTTAAGACAAGTATCAAGTACAACAGAGAACCAATTTGGATTTATGCCTGTAGATCTACTATTGAAGCGATTCACCTTTTGAGACGTCTTATGGAACATTTTAGAGCAAAAAAGAAAGACCTTCACATGATATTTATTGATCTAGAAAAAGCTTATGATAGGGTACCGAGGGAGGTTCTTTGGAGAACTTTGGAAAAAAGAGGTATCCCATTGACATATATTAACCTTATAAGAGACATGTATGATGGTGCAAAAACATGTGTGAGGACACATGAAGGAACGACAGACTTCTTTGAAGTTAATATTGGGTTACATCAAGGATCAACTTTAAGTCCATACTTATTTATAATGGTGATGGATGAGTTAACAAAACATATTCAAGATGAAGTACCTTGGTGTATGTTATTTGCAGATGACATTGTATTAGTGGAGGAGTCTAAGGAAAAAGTTAATAGAAAATTGGAACTATGGAGAGAAACATTAGAAAACAAAGGCCTCCGACTTAGTAGAACAAAGACAGAATATATGGAATGTAAGTTTGATCATTTGGCTACTTCAGAGGACATAGAAATTAAAATTGGCACACATTGCATTCCCCAAAAGGAAAGTTTTAAATACCTAGGGTCAATTTTTCAAAGTGATGGAAGAATTGATGGAGATGTTACACATAGAATTAATGCTGGTTGGTTAAAATGGAGAGGAGCATCAGGTATTCTTTGTGACAAGAAGATACCATTAAAATTAAAAGGTAAATATTATAGAGCAGCAGTTAGGCCTGCCATGTTTTATGGTTCTGAGTGTTGGGCAATTAATCATCAACATGTAGAAAAGATGTCTGTGACAGAAATGAAGATGTTGAGATGGATGAGTGGTCATACAAGAAAAGACCGTATACATAATGAGGTTATTAGAAACAAATTAGGAGTGGCACCAATAGAGGATAAAATGAGAGAACATCGTTTAAGATGGTTTGGACATATAGAAAGAAGATCAAAAGAAGAACATGTAAGAAGGTTAGAAAACCTAAATTTGGAAAGTATTAAAAGAGGTAGAGGACTACCACAAAAGTGTTGGAAAGAAACAATAAAGAATGATCTAGCTTATTGGGAGTTAACTGCTAACATGGCACACGATAGAGATCTGTGGAAACAAAGAATCCATGTAGCCGACCCGTCTAGTATGGGAAAAGGCTTAGTTGTTGTTGTTGTTGTTGTTGTACTTTGTTCTTGTTATCGTTTAGGAAGATGAGATGAGAAAGGCACGTTTAAGATGATTTGAATATGTAAACCAAGATGGTGTGAGAAAATTACATGGTGAACACCTTAAGAAAGGAAGAGGAGGACAACACAAGTGTTGAAAAGAAATAATTAAACAATATATGGCTTTTTTTAGGTAACTGCTATTATGGCACAAGATCAAGCTCTATGGCATCAAAAATTCCATCTAGCCAACCCTACCTAGTGTGGGAAAAGGTTTGATTGTTGTACTCTCTAGGAGGTTGTTTGTTTCTCATTTGTAAGAATCAAATTAACCTCACACCTATTTAAATAGACACGGTATGAAGAAGCAATTGACACACTATATCTTGACTGAAACTTGTCCAGCCAACTAAGTGATAGTGTGGTACCATCAAAGCTGACACCAATTTTAACAAAACATATCTCAATTTGCAGAAGCATAACAGAAGAAGAACAAAGACAGCACAACTCACCTAAATATATCCACAGTTTATAGTTAGAACAACAATATTAATAGTAACAATGAAATATCCAAATGGAACAATCATTTATTAGGTATTTAAAAAAAAAACTTACTAGAGGTGATCAAGTGACTGTAAGATCAAAACAATGTCTTAAAGTCATATGGAAAAGACTTTGATTCCAATTAAATAAACCAAGGAAGCATATCTCCACTTATACAACAGAAGTGGTTTCTGGACAAGTAAAACTACATTCAATCCTGTGAATACGAAGCCATGCACTAAAACTCATTATGGGGATTAATCTGCATCCACGTAATTACCATGCTGAATTCCACGACATGGGCCACGCTGCCAAGTGCCAACACTAAAGTCTCAGATAGGCATCTGACTACAAGTGATGGAAAGAGAAGCACAGCGCTAATCTACACTAGAGTTCGTCCATCTTTCACAGCTTTCAGAAAGACTTCGGCTTTTCTTTCTTAATCGCATCAGAGTTATTCGAGAATTTGATTCAGAACAATTCCTCACGTGTGGAAGGTCTTGTGCGCTATGACAGAGTTGCCATCAAAAACACAACCAGCAAAGTGCCCACCACTTGCGAGTAAAACAATTCGAAGATGCATTCTGTCACGAGGCTCACCAACCAAATCTTTCAGTCTTTTAAGTACATCAGCTTCTCTCAGACGAGGATAGAAATGGTCATTAACCTCAGAATTCCCGCTATCATTCTCTAATACAAGATCCTCCAAATCAGAGAGAAGCAAACACTTCCAGACAGAAACCATCTTTTCTGATGGAAGAGTAAACACTGATTTCCGTTTAGCAACCAGCATGCCTTTTGCAAGTCCATCTGATGCATCCGAATTCAGGCGTGAATCATGGTCAGACTAATCCTCTGATCCTGATATACTAGATATTTCATAATCATCGAGTAGTGATGATTCTCTCCCCAATTCATCAAAATCATCCTCGCTGATCGTGTGGCCTTTTCAGCGAGAATCAACTTGACCTAAATGCAAGATCAAAAGGCATAGCACCCAGGTAAGTTCGAACACAAAGAATTGAGAAGTATCCACTGTTACTAGCTTGTGCGTACACGAAAACAATGTGACGTCCCCAGAATCTCGGGCCAAAAAAGCAGCACGCAAAATTCATTTCACCTTATTCCCAGACCAAGAATAAATAATGTCCTTGCACTAACAAAATGGGAATTCTTCAGAAACTAGCAAACGTACAGCTAAACGTCCCAGTAGGAACCGTTCCATCTGAATATTATCAGCTTCTTTCATTCATGGCCTTAAATATACAAATTGCATATTTGGAATTAGTGGCTAAAAGAGCAAACTAAAGAAACATCAACGGGAAAAAAAAGAGAGAGGAGCCGAGATTCAACTCAAACACCGTACAGAATGGTTCTTCTTGACCGAAACCATCAGAAAAAAGGCCCTTACATGAAATGCATTTCATCATAAAAATCCCGACTTCAAATCCAACCACAAAACTCGAATGCCCAACTGAAGTTTTTCGCGATACAGGGATGAGGCGAGAGACGGGAAGAAGGCAATCCCCGACGGGGATGGGAATAGCAGGTCTTCATTTCATGAAACCCAACTCCGTTCCTTCCTCTCATTAGAAAGTTATGTCCATCTAACAAAAAAATTTATGAAAAAATTATCTTTTTTTAATTGATATTTCATCTATAATAGTATATTCAAATTTAGATACATTTTATATAAATTAAGTTTCTAAAAATGAGTTTCAACTTATGTTTTAGCATCCCTCTTTTTCCAACGAATTTCCATGGGACTCATGAGACGTAGGAACTAGAATGAGAGCGTTTTCAGTTTCCATTACAGGGCGAGGATGGAAACAAAGTTTTGAAACGGGGATGAGGGTGGGGATTTTGATCCAGTCTCCCATCCCACCTCATGAACATATCCCTATTGTAACTTCAATTACGGGAATAAAGCCTCTCATGGTCGAGCTTGAGTAGAGGGTAGGGTACGATACCGGTAACGGTATAATTTTCTAAAGCATTTTGGGTTTTGGATCCACTAAACCCATATTGGTCTTTTAGTTGTAAAACAATTAAGTTCAGAACAATACCCCTTTTGGGCCCAGAGCATTAACTCACCCGTAGGGCTTTATGCCCACTCGTAGCTATCGAGTTCTATTCCTCTGGGGTTTGCAGGCATATATTCGTGTTAGGCTTCAGCCACCCACTGTATTTGTGGGTCCTAAATAAACCAAGCCGATTGCAATTCAGTTTGATTGAGCTCGTTCATGGTACAAATGAGCTGATCCAATGGCGGATAAAGAATTTTATGTGGAGTGCGGCGAGCTGTTTGTTCAACCATTTAGGGCGGGGCAAACTATGTATAGTAGCCTCTGATTCAATTATGTCATGTAACTTTTTGATTTGCTTTTCAAATTTCAGGTAGGGTGGGGCTTCATCCACCCGTTCATGTTTGGTTTCACTAAGCATGCAATGTTGCCAAGATTGCGGAACCTACTTAAAATTTAATGAGGTTTCTGAAGTTGAGGATTGTGGATCTATTCAGGATCTTAGGACCCTATTTTACTTATATTTTCTTTCAAAAAGTAATTATATTTAACATGGAATATGCAATCCTCTATTTAACAAAATCAATTCATATTTAGTATGGAATATAAATCTGTAGTCGACCTTCAATAAACCCATCTTGATTATTAAAATAATTTTTTGTTAGTCTTTCACGTGTCTGGAACAGTGATTTATCTAACCATTTTTGTAACCCCATTTTGATTATTAAAAGAAAAACAATTTACATGGGATATTCAGTGGGACACTAACATTTTTAATAAGGAAAAAGTAACAATGATAGTTTCCAAGAATGTGTGTATATATATATATATATATATATATATATATATATATATAGAGAGAGAGAGAGAGAGAGAGAGAACGAATGATTGGATCCTATCATTCATGCATATGCATAGACATGATCAGTTTCTAACCGGTATGGCGGTTTCAATTCAAACTGGATCATGCCAAGAACAGTGAAACTATAACCTCAGGAACCATGCAAATCGGTTATTTCTAAAGATTTTTTTATCATTTTAAAGTTTTTAATAAATTATTGAAACCAAACATTGCATGTCACCTCATCAATACTTTTAGAGTCCATGAGTGCTCTATTTTTTCAAAACCCCTAAAAGCTTTTTATATTAACTCAATGTCACGGAAAAGCAATGGATGAAAGGTTAGATTTTTTAAGTAGCTTAGGTTTAGGTGATGGGGTCTTTAGAAATCACAAGATGTTAGAGACCCTAAGATCCAAAATTCAACATTTTAGAGAACCATATTCACTTTAAATTTGGATAATACACTTGAGTTCTGGATCTTTTAGCTTTTAGAGGATCCTAATTCTGTACAACTTTAAGATCTAAATTAGAATCTGGGCAACTCTGCGAACATGGTAGGTTTGGCTCTTTCACTCAGTGAAAGCTTGCAAAACGACATTTTTAAACTTTAACCATGGTTGAAATGCCATTGTAATTAGGATATTCAAGGTAAAAAAAGCGTCGTTTTTGTTTTAACATTTTTCACAAATGAAGTACTTTGATAAATAAAGGTAGACATGGTGGTCCAGCGGTTTCAACCGGAACCAGTGAAATTGGAACCGGAACTAGAATGAGGTCCGGAACTGAGTCACTCGGTCTGGTTCCGGTTTCAACTTTTCCATCTGGAATCGGATGCAAACCAGAAGCGGCGGTTTCAAAACTCCAGTTTCAGTATTTTTTTATTAAGATTCAAATTTTCTAAATAAAATTATTGGTTTCAGGCCCAAACCGGGTGGGTTCAGTTACCGTTCAAAGTTCTGTTTACTTGAAACCAGACATGTCTACATAAGGGGTACTTTATTTAGAGTATTTAGAGAAATCTCCCCCTCAACATGGTTTACCTCGGCTTTTTATAGATAAAGAACAGTTCTTGAACGTGTTTAAATAGGGACTTATTTATTTTGTTTGGTTCGTTTACCAACCTAAGCTTTATGAATTAGTGTTTGGTTTCGCTTGGCTCCTATGAGTTCATTTAGTTGAGAATATATATATATATATATATATATATATATATATATATATATATATATATATATATATATATATATATATATATATATATATATATAAGAGAGAGAGAGAGAGAGAATAGTAAGATTTAAAAAACACCATATATTAAATGTTTTAAAAATATAATGATATTTTTTATTTTTAATTAAAATCTTCGCAAGATCGTACCAATCTAATGGTAAAGTTTTTTTTGAGGTGGAGACGATCTCAATCATCTTCTTTCGGAAGCCTGTATACTTCGCCTTTTCTTTCCACGATGGATGAGATCCGAAGCTTATATAATGCGGGTGTTAGGTCGTAGTCATTTCGTGTTCATACGGAAAACAGGTCAACTCGGGAAACAACCCAACTTTTTCCGTGTCACTTCAAGTGGACATGAAGTCGGGCCTTTCCGACCATGCTGTGTCTCCTATCTAAACTTGCCACCGATTTCGTCTTCTGTATCATTCATGTCAAAACAGGTTAACCGGAACACCATTCCATCTTCTCGTGTCGTTTTGGGTGGATGCGAACACAAACTTTTCAGGTTATGGTGTAATTGCCATCCACAAGGCTTGGGATGATCCTTTCTCAACATTTCACATGTTGTCGTGTGAACAAACACGACCCACATAACGGTGCCAATGAGCAAGATTTGATGCAAATTAACCTTCAATCCTTATCAAACCCATCAAGGTATCGTTAACAAAAGAATGGATCCATTAGTTATTTGGGTTAGAGCGACGGACTCCGACCGGGCCGTGGTACTGTTTTTTTGATCTGTGTACCAACATGACACGACCCAAATCACATTCAAGATTCAAAATCCACATGGCGGGCCCTATTTTGTGTGGAATAAGGCTTAATTTTGGTTTTGATATTGCAAGGCTAGACCCCGTTTGGTTCAAGACTAGCATTCTTGCACCTTCTTGCACCGAGCGAGCCAAGCAAGGGACCGACTCGTCTCGAACCAGATTTGAGTCAGCCCGGAAAGAACCTACTCTATACATTAAAACGAGATAAAGAATACGAGTTGGCCAAAAAAGTATGACTTGACCGACCAAGGAGGCACCAAACTAAGAATCTAATAGGACCACCACAGCTAGAAGGGTAAGTAATAAAGAAAGGAAAGAAAACAGATCCAGTTTTCACCGTTAGGAATATAAGTTTGTGGAATCGAGGAAGGAAGCGTGGAGCGTGACATGAAGAGGATAAAACAAGGGTATCTCGGTTTCAACTTGCCCCCCAGTGGTTCATTAAGTATTGGACTCTCTCTCTCTCTCTCACACACACACACAAGTACTGTAAAAATATTTGCTTTTACAGCTCTTTCTCTCTCTCTCACACACACACACACGAAGGCGTTTGCTACACACTCGTACTCCAGAATGTGCTTTTTTACATCTCGTCTGTCCCTCTCTCACACAAGTATTACACAAATAATACTGTAATTATATGCTTTTACATCTCTCTCTCTCTCTCTTTCTCTCACACACACACATGAAGGCATTTGATATACACTCGTACTATACAAATGTGTTCGGGCAAGGGCTGGGTATATCCTAGTCCTACCCGTCTTTGGCCCATTCCATTGCCACGGCCCACACCCACAACATATATCAAAACGTTATTTAACTTAGGAGATAAATGTAAATACCGTATATGTACATGATAATGAAGGTTTTTTATTAATTTGTTAGAAAATATAAATGCTGCGCAAATATGTTCTTTCCTTTTAAGTCAGGGAGGAAGCCACCTTTAGGATTGCAAATTGCTCGCATGGCGGGTACTCGCTCATCCCGTGGGCGCCGGAAGGGTGGCATCATATCGGATGCACGGTAACTGTTAAAAGTTAAAAACAACTGTGCGGATGGCCGAATCACGTGGGGCCTTCCATCATCTCTCTCTCTCTCTCTCGTATCTATCCTTGGCATCCAAGACCGAATTTTCTCTTGTAAAAGATGCTTCCTTCTATCAGTAAATTATTACAGTAAAAAGACTACATTTATTTTACTTAATTAATAAAAGAAGAGAATGAAATAGAGTTTTATTTCTTTAATGCTAATACAACGTAAGGTTAAATATAACGAGCAACTAAGAATCCATGCATGTATCCTACCTCAATTTTGTTCAGTAGGCCTTGATGGATTTGTTAACCAAACAACTGGTTGAAACTGCAATTTTCTTGCAAGGCTCGGGGATATTTTCTTCTCTTTTGTATCGATATCGGCCGTTCACCCAAATCCTGTTGTTGTAAGATGGTTTGTTTCCTTTATATATATATATATATAGAGAGAGAGATTGGATTATGTCACCACTAACATTGTCCACTACACTTGAATTATATTTTTAGAATATGAGTGTAATAACAATGACCTTCATAATAACTTTCATACTTTTTTAAGGCCCTTTTAAAGAGTTGAAATTATACTTATACCACTAAAAGCAATTGTTAGCATACTCCTATACAGAGAAATATATATTAGTTCATATGCAAACGAGTTCATGCTCTAATATTCTTAAAGATATGAATTGTTCGATCTTGAAGATAAATGGTTGACATCTCTAAGTTAAAAAGCAAATAGTATTGGTACATTTATTGCACTTATAAAAAATATCAAGGTGTTTTTTTACTTTAAAATTTAAATTTCAACTGTTGATTTCACTAATCAAACAGTTGAGATTCTTGAATATGTTTAAGTATGGATATATATATATATATATGTGTATATATATATATATGTGTATATATATATATATATGTGTATATATATATATATGTGTATATATATATATGTGTATATATATATATATGTGTATATATATATATATGTGTATATATATATATGTATATATATATATATATGTGTATATATGTATATGTATATATATATGTATATATGTATATATATATGAGAGAGAGAGAGAGAAAAATGTCTTGTAGCGATGCGGATCACATGATAAGCATCACACTAAATGCGATTTGTGACTCGATACTGCCCCCATATTGCAAATGACTTTGATATTATAAGATAGCTAAGCATATTATTATAAGCTACAAGGCACTGTACCCTTACAACAGAGAAGTTTGAATTCTTTTATTTATTAATATATATAGTATTATATTATATCATTACGCCTTAAAGGTTTGTGTATCGATGCTTCCAACTTTGATTAGAATAACAAAATTATGGGTTGGTCTAAAAAAAAGGCCCGGTCTAGGGTTTGTGCATCAATTCTTACAACTTTGGTTCGAACTATTCAACGTAAAACTTCGGGACCAAGAGTCATTTTCTCAGCCTTTCCCTTCCACTGAGCTCAGCTAACCCTTCTTATAAAAAACTTTGCACAAACTGCAGTCATTCTTGCTGCAACCATAACAACTACTCACACATGATTGCTAACCATCCTAAGAAGTCCATTTCACGAACAATTTGACTCTGAGTTAGGCCGACCCAGCAGTCAAGTCAAACCTCCAGGGCTCATTGCACATGCAATCAAATCAAAATCTTAATAATTAATAATATGAAATATATTTTTTTAATATAGAAGTAGCTGATATAATAGGGTTCTTAGATTGCATGCCAAGAAATATCCAATGGACATTATGAAGACCAAAGCAGAATCTTGGACTCACCATGAGGCTACGGCTCCAGCAGGAAGCCAGCTAGAGTGTCTCCTTAAGTTTTACATCCTTAACCCTCATTCACTTATATTAATAACAATATTTAATCAAAGATTATATACCTAATGTCTTACCACATAAGACCAAGTCAGGGTTACTTTTTAAGTAACGCTCCATGTGCCACACCACGTATTCATGGTCATATGCACGAGCCCACTTTTTAGACCCACTGGGTCCAAGTCCCCATGCTAACCTCCCAATAATTTACAATAAAGCAAGCCTCATTCCAATAATAAATTAGAGTTCCCGAAATTGTAAACCAGCGTCGATCAGTTAAAAAAAGAAGTCATGATAATGGCATGGGTCACATATGATGATAGCTCAATTAACAGAGAAACGAAGGCTTTCTAATGAAGCTTTTCTACATCTTGGTTCCTCTAAGCGCCTTTTTGCGTTGCCGGAAAACATGCCGGAACTGGAAATTAGGCGTCTCTGTTATCATGGCAGTTCCTAGCCGGACCGGAAATCATATGGAATCAGAGGTTTCAAAGCCATAACCGGAACCAGAAATCTCCCAGTTTGATTACAATTCCCTGTTTTGGGTGAACTGGAGTTGGCATATTTTTATTGGGACACGACATGTCTAAGCAAGGATCATATAATTGTCAGCAAATTCGTGCATAATGAACTTATGAATTAACAAAGAAAACCATCTCTAGTTATAAAAGCTATGCCCATTTGTTGTCAAATAAGCCTACCAAGACACAAGAATATACTGATTTAGCATATTGTGTGTATCAATATGCATATTATACACCATTTTGCCATATTATACACCATTTTGCAATACCATACTATCCGGCATCATGAATGACCGCAGTATCATACCGTATCATTAGATATGAGGGTTTATTACGAACACAAAGTGTGTATATATCATATAGATTATCTTCTTTTTTTGTTTTTCTTAAAGCCTACGATACATATCTATGTGCTTAGATACATATCGATAGGTTGAACAAAGATTCCCTGGCTAAGGAGTCTCACAAGTTCAAGGTCATGAGTTCGATCCTCGAGGCCACCCATCATAAAAAAAATGTTCTTTTTAATTATTTGAAAAAAGGGTACTTACTTTGCGGGACGTAGCATCATCGCAAAGATGTGTTCTAGATTGACGCCCCCGTGAGAAGCATTGATTGGCAACGAAAAATCATCTGAGCTAATTATATGCTTATGCTTATTATACTAGTTGGCTCAATGCACAAAAGAAAGATAAATCCTTGTCTGCAAAGCTTGCATCATGAACAGTGTTGATCAGCAAAGAGAATCCCAAAAGACCCATCGTCGCATACACTAAAATCAAGAAGAGAGAATTGATGAGCAAATAAAAGTAAGGATTATGCTTATTAGTTGTCAAACCAGTCCCTCAACACAAACCAAAGATATATTCTCGTCTGCTGATTCTAAGATCATGAAGATTAAAGAGTATTGATTACCAAAAGAAATCTTACACATCCATCTCTAATCATGCCTTATTCTAATTAAACTAGCTTAGATTAGACTCAGTCTTGGACGTGCTGCCGCTACTACTGTCAGAGATGGAACACCCATAATACACCTTAGGAAGCACGCTGGTAGGGGAGAATTCCATCATTGGGGAGCTTGAAAGAGAGGCAGTGTTGTTACCACTGGTGTTAAGATTGTTCATAAGATCAATGCCTTCGGCGATCGAAATCGAGAGATGCGTGCTTGAATCCGAGATATTGGTGTTGATCTCAGTGTTGTTATTGTTGCTGGTTGCAGCAGAGTTGATGGGCTTGGATGGCTCCGACAATGGCTGCCTTTCCACAGGCTTTCTTGAACGGCTTTTGCCTCTGTGCATATGCTTCTCACAGTATTTGTGATCTGGAACAACTTCCTTCGAGCATCGCCATTTTTTCCCATCTGTTCTCCGGCACCTCCCCGGCTCGGGTTCCATACTGCTTCTGAAGTCAAAGCATAGACCCCCACCTGATACTGTACAGAACGAAGGCAGAAAATTGCAAAATATCCATCAAATCGATACGCAGTTCACTAACGATTCAGTCTTATGTCAATCAAAAGCCTAAACCAAAAGCAAGCCATTTCCGATAATACTAATAAATTTCCTATAATACTAAGTTCGATCGGCTGCATGGATTCTTAGTCGCCTTTGAGCTAACTATATTTTACTAATCATGTTTTTATTATATCAACGTTCAACTCTCAAAATACCGAGAACATATCCTATTAATTTCTTTCTTATTGTCCTTCCTCTCCCTCGTTTAAAGTGTTCTTTGTCTAACTCCGTGCCTTGAGACGAGAATGAAATGTAAATACACCAAACATACAGAAAGCAGTACACCAGTTGAGTAATTTATGCATTTTCCGATTTGGTTTTATCCCATATAGCATGATTTAATCTCATGTTTCATGAGTTGCTCGTTTCAAAACAAAACCACTGGCACCAACAACCTAAGATCCATGAAAAGAAAACCAACCTAAAATGATGGGAGTAGTTTTACTGTATAACCTATAAGCCTTGGTTGAATATATGCAATTAACAAGTTGCTTTTGGTTCCTCACTCAATCAATTTTGCTTAGCAGCTTGGTGGTGGTGGTTGACAAATCAATTATTCAAGGAAACAAAAGAAAAAGGGGGAAGAAGGTACTGACAAGAAGAGGGCTGAAAGGCACGACCACCCACAGGCGAGCTAACGACGCTCTTCCAAATGGGGAGCACCAGATGAAGCGGCACGGGCACGCCGGCCACCATATACTTCAAAATGAGCGCTTGGTGCTCTAGCTCCTGTAACTGCGAGTAAGTGAAGGCAGACTGCCCGGATTCCCACCCGAGCCCAAGACCGAGCCCGACGGACGACGCCATGCCTATTAAAAACCGGCTGTGGGTTACAACCAAGAAGTTGGTGAGAAACATGCATTGGTTGTGATAACTTACCTGACACGCGAGACGCATCTCGTGGGGCAAGCAAGCGAGGGAGTTTTGGAACGGGTTGCAGATACGAAGAGTCTGAGTCTTCGTCAGTGTGGGAATTCCATTGTTGGTGATGAAAGGCGAGGGTTTGAAGAGGCTCCATTTAACATCTGCCCGCTCTACTGTTTTTGGTTGGGCTCTGAGCACACAGTTGAAATGGCCAGAGCGAGAGAGAGAGAAAGGGGACTGTAGGGGAATCTTTTACAGAGAGAAGAGTGGCGTCTAGAGAAGTCCTTTTTAGAGAGAGAGGGACGGGTGACCTGTGGGGCAGGGATTCCTCCGAGAGAGAGAAGGTGATGTGTAGGTATTCCTTTATAGAGAGAGAGAGTGTGTGTGTGAAGGACGGTGTGGGTGGTTTTCTAGAGAGAGAAAAGTAAAAAGAGAAGGGTGGAGGGGGTAGTCTTTTAGAGAGAGAGAGAGACTCGTTGTGTTGCCTTTCGGTCGAGGCTTTATGCGAAACCCGAAACGTTGGGCAGAGCGGATTGAATTCTTTAAAACATGAAGCCGTCGACGGATTTTATTTATTGGGTCTGGCCATTTTGTGCAGCAGTTTTGAGAAGATTTGAAGTCCCGAGCACGCAGAAGTTACCCATCATCGACTCGGATAAATTATCCGACTCGTGAAGTCGAAACCGATACGAAAATGACAGTTTGGTTGGGGCTAGCTTATCGCAGGTCAAGTCCACCGGTGCGATCACAATGCTTGAGCAGTTCCTTGTGGGTAATCAAACGTGGGCCTGGGCGTACAGTTAAAGACCCATTATCAAGTCCACCAACGGCTCACTCAACGGGTGTTTGATCACAAGGCCCAGCGGTTCCCTCCATAATCAAACGCGAGCCTTGGACTCCCCTTTTCACCCATTACAAGGCCCACCAACGGCTCACTCTTGAGAGTGAGCTGCTAGAACGGAGTTCTAGTTTCATAGTCTCAGCCTTGTAATCAAACACCTCCAAACAGCTCAACTCAACTCGATTCATCTCGTGGAAGAGAAAACTAAAGAGGCAATCCCGACCTGGTTGCTTTGGTGACCGCTCAACTGTGTTTTAGGACTTGTTGGCCTATTTGCATTTATAGATGTCAAAATAGGCCTGCCTCGAAGGGGAGGGGCAAGAGAATTCCAGCCTATATTTGAAGCAAAGCCAAATGGTCAAGTCCATATCATCCTGGGACCGACGTGGGTCAGGCCTGACCAGCTTGGCCCATAAGACCATATGCTCTTTGGATATTAGATCAAGTTTATAAGTTTTGATACAAATCTGCTTGAAATCCAAATTGAATCACATTATTTTAGGCTTCAACAAGTCAAATACACACATACATGTAATATAGTATGTATATACATATAAATATGAATTTAAAAACTATATATATATGAACCGATCTAACTCGACAAACACTGAGTCAGGTCAGCATCTTACAGGCCTGGCCAAAGTGTGGCCTGACCCACATTGACATCTCTAGTTGCATCTTGGAGAGTGCTCAACTTGGCTGCTTTGAGCAAGTGAAACTTTAAGGAACAACTAAAATCTATCCAAACTTTAAGGAACAACTAAAATCTATCCAAGGAAATATATATAGATAGATAGATAGATAGAGAGAGAGAGAGGGAGAGAGAGGAGGGGGAATAACTGGATTTGTAAGCTTTCAAAAAAGCATAGTCGTGCAATGTCCTTTATTTGAAAAGTTATAAAGATTAAAAATATAAAAATAATTTTATTATACTCATGTTTTTAGAAAAGAAAAAAACATTAGTGTATAGCTTCGATAGCATATAAAGTCTCTCTCTCTCTCTATATATATATATATATGTGTGTGTGTGTGTGTGTGTGTGTGTGTGTGCATGTATGTATACAAAACCAGGTTTTAAATGTATACCAAGTCAGACCATGTTAGATCTGCTTTTGATTACAATTTCGAGTTCCATTTTCATTTGGTTTCACTTCTATTTTGAAAAAATGAGGTGAAATTTCAAAGTTGGAACACAAAATTAGATCCAACAGCTCTAAACCACTGATTCCAATTAGGATTCGGTTCTTCAAAACCTTGAAGTAGAACTGAACCGCCGGATCTCTTGTTCTAGTTTAGTTCTACGGATGGTTCAGTTCAAGCTCAACCCCCAGGCCGGGTCGGAACCGGATACATCTACAAGCACGTGTATAAATTTACGTGAACTTCATATAACTGAAAAATTTTCACTGTAAAGAAGTATCTAAAGCCACTTCCTGTCATGGGCTATTCGGATTTTGCTACACCGGCTGGATGGACAAGGTGCTGCCACTTAGTGACGGATCTAAAACTCTTTTAACTAAGTGGCTAGCGGCCGCAGCCTGATCGCCAATTAGTCGCCACCAGTCCCTGACGGATTTATATTGAGGTGAGGTGGGGCGGCCGCTCCCCCTAAATTTCGAAGAACCAATGAAAAAGTTATAAAACATGATTACTAAGCATAGTTCGCCCTAACTTAAGTGATTGAATAGGTAATTCGTTCTACCTCATAAAAAAAAATCTAGATCCACCACTGCCCCGAGCCCAGCATAGTCATCTCTATGAACCAACACCAAGTTATTGAAAACCTTTGGAAGGTAAAACTTTCAGAAAAGTTAACCAAAACCAAGCCTTTTCCACTGTAAATGGTGTTGGCTGCACCGGATCTATGTTTAGGTGAGATGAACATATATTGTATGATCTTGAGTTAGACGGACCGCGTGTTTAGCTTTGATCGGCCTGCCGACTGGATCGAGTCAAGTATGTGTTTAGAATGCGCATGAGTCTCACCCTAGGTTGCACGGAAAAATCCTACAGGAGGCGTTTCCCGTTTCCGAAAGATATCGGAACTTGAGTTGCCGCGGCTTCATTTTACGTTTATATAGAGTATTCCCCATTCAATGGTATATGCTCTTAGTTAGTCTGAGTGGTCGAATGTGGTATTTACCTTACCATAGATGTTCACTTCTATTCTTAGTAGATAGTTTCTTATGAGTGCATATTTATACTTAAAATATTTGTATTTATAATAGAATAACAATTAGATCCATTATGTTTTATAGTTATGAGTGTTGACAGTAACCATTATAAAAAAAACTATATTACATTTGTTTATATTAAAAATATACTTATATATATATTACATCATACATTTATTTTTCATTAGGTATATGCACATGTTTATAAACATGTATGTCTACTTATATAAGTAATAAAAGTTTAGTTATATATATATATATATATATATATATATATATATATATATATATATATATATATATTACAAAGTGTAATTTCTTATTTTATAAATGTTTTAAAAATTTTATCATTTCCCGTGTCCTATTTCTGTTTCCATTTGGTACAACATAGATCTTACCTACTTGCTGAGTCTCAAAACAGCAGTTTGCAACATAGGGGGAAAAAGCCAAAGGGTGGGGAGTACAGTGCCTACGTGCGGTTTAAGCATGAGGCCACCAAGTACTAGTAGAGATGCCAAAATAGGCATGGGCCTGCGGTTCGGACTGATCCGGCCCTGAAAAATACCGGGTCGGGTCAGAAAATCCTGACCCATATTTGAAATGGGGCATAATGGTTTGAACAGTCTGACCTGACCTATTGATTATTGGATCGGGTTTATAAGACCTGATCCAATTTGATTTAATACTACGACAATCGAATACCTTCAACTCACGATTTTCTTCTGTTCTAGAGTCTTCTCTATGCAGTCTGCAAAATAGCCACAAACCCAAGTTCCTTCCTCCCCCTCAGATTGCATACTTAAACCAGCAAGTTGCCCTCCCTCCCGCTGGATCTTTACCTGGCGGTACTAGCCTTTCCGTCAAACCAACCACCGGCTAGTGATCCATGATTCGGTAAGCAAACAAAATATTAAAACCTCCTTTGGTATTTCATGAATATGCTTTTATTATTTTGTCGGACATATAAAATGAAGAGCGAAAGACAGATTGAGTACCTAAATTTCAATTGACATGTTGAAACTCAAAGCCTGTTGATCCAAGATTTTTGTCTCAAGAATATCTGTTTTCGTATTTCTTCTGTTGTGTATGGAATGATGATGGACTATATATATTTTTTTCATTAGTTTTCAAACAAATAAATAAATCTGATTATGTCTTGTATTATTATTATGCAAAGCTGCTTAGTGTAAGATATGATCTCCAAGCTTAATAAATGGGGATGGGCCATCTCTTGGTCACACAATCTAGGTTCTTTTCCTTGACCCTCCGTAAATGCATACGGATTCTTTACACCTTGAGCACTTCAACAAAAGATCGTCAAAACATGGAGAATTGCCAGTAGATATGACCCAACTCGGCATGACCTGGATTTTGAATCACGATTAAGGTAGCGCTGTTGGTTAAAATGGAGAGGAACATTAGATATTCTTTATGATAATAAGATATCATTAAAGTTAAATAGTAAATATTATAGAGCAACAATTAGATCAGTAATGTTTTATAGTTTTGAGTGTTGTGCAATTAATCATCAACGTGTACAAAAGATGTTTGTGACAAAAAAGAAGATGTTGAGATGAATGAGTGGTCATAGAAGAAAAGATCACATATATATATATAATATGAGGTTATTAGAAATAAATTAGGAGTGATACCAATAGAGGATAAAATGAGAGAATATTGTTTAAGATGGTTTGAACATATAGAAAAAAGATCAAAAGAAGAACCTTTAAGAAGGTATGAAAAACTAAATTTGAAAGTATTAAAAGAGATAGAAGACGATAACAAAAGTGTTGAAAATAAACAATAAAGAATGATATAGCTTACTGTGAGTTAACTGCAAACATGACACATGATAGGGCTCTTTGGAAACAAAGAATCCATGTAGCCGACCCCGTCTAGTACGAGAAAAGGCTTAGTTATTGTTGTTGTTGATTAAGACAGCGCTTTCTAATTTGCCTGGCACACTTGTACCTAGAAAAGGCACAAAATCAACTTGAAGTATGAAGAAATACATTTACTTAAGGTAGAAAATTATAACTTTACCTTTCAAAATCAACTGCTGGGCACATTGTGCTTGTTTTCAAATAAATAATTATTGAAACCGTGTCAGTAGTACAGTTTCTAAACCGAAACCAGAACAGGCTTAGAACAGTTCGATTCTGGTTCCATGTTCCAGGTAAACCAGAATCGACAGGGTTCCAATTTACCGACTAAGGTCAAACTATGAACAACGACAAAAGTATCATTAGGCATTGGGCCATTCGCAGAAACAGCTGCTGTCTCTAACTAAAATGGATGGCGAAGGTGCAAGCAGGCAAGCGAGTGGGTAGATTTGGATCTTTACATTATCAAACCCGACTTGGTGAAGGCCCAAGTACGCAGGATTTGGATCCTCGTATTACTGAACCTGACTTAATTGGATTTCACATAACCTTTTGGATCTCATGTTCAAGTATCCGGTACATTTCTTACATTATTTGTGGTACTAAACCTTTCCAGACAGACAAATAAAATCAAACTTGTGACAAGAACATGGCTTTTGAAATTACTATGATTTGTATGTTTCAGCTATCAACTAGTCACACTGAGATCCAAATCCAATCCAATTAATCGGATGCAGCAACCAAAGCAGGGCCAGACCACTTTCATCTGCAGATTGCAGAATGGAATTTGTCCTATAATTTGAATTTCAACATGGGTTTAGGTGAAATGTATCAGCTTCCTAATTGGATTCCAAATTGCTAATAATGAATATTTTTCTCCAAGCCCAATTTGGAATCCAAAATTTGCTATGTGCATCCACTAGTCGACCCAGTTCGAGGTCCAACGAATTCGAGTTTGGTATCGTCTTTCTAATCGAATGGGTGAATCTTACCAACATAGATCCAGTCCCATAATTTTCAACCAACAAAAAAAGGCAGTTCTGTCTCAACTGGAATGCACGCAATCGCAAATATTAGTGAATCTAGAGGGTGGAACCAACACCACACGAAACTGTTTAAGGTGGAGTGAACCATGTATTAGGACACGAACTTGACCGTGGGCTAATGGTTCGATCTAGATTCTCCGCTGAATACAAATCATGATCTCATAAAACCGGCGAGAGTCTTTTTTTTTTCAGAAGGCAAGCTAGTTAGGTAGTTCTCTATTTGCTACAGCCGATGATCGAACCCCCGACCTGACCTCTCCTATGTTCGATAATTACTTGAAGTAGAATCACTCCAATGAAGTAACCTGTCGACCTTCAGACCAATTGCTCACAAGGCAAGAAAAGGAAATGATAGAGATTGAGTTAGGCCTAGATGAAAAGGCATGGACATTTCAGGTTGTGTTTGTGTTGTGTCCGATATAACTGGGTTTGCACCCAGTCTGACCAAACATGGCCCTTTTTTTATTGTGTCCACTTTGTTGATCATAAACCTTTTTGGTTATATTCGTGTCTACTTTTAACAGCACATCTAAATTCAGCGAGCCTTTAAGACGAACAACAATATTGTTACGTTCATGTTTCCAAAAAACAATGGTCAATGAAAATCATACAAACATTGGTTCAAAAGAGTTGAATGATTAAAATTGTAAAAGTAAAAAGCCAATTTTTGTATTTTAATTGATTACTTTTTATCAAGTACACATAATATAGAAATCAAAATAGTTTTTTTAACCTTTTTTTATTATGAACTAACACTCTCTTTTTGATCAAGCAACTTGCATAGAGTCACCAACTCATCTCTACATCGTTGGCGCTTATTCATATTATCTGCTCTTTCATCTCATTTCGATTAAACGAAATGAGGGATGTCATCAAATAAAGGAAAAGAAAAAGAGACCCAAAGAGAAAACGTGTACGTCCACCCTCAAACATGAGTTAGTTCGCATCAACCATCAGATCTAACTCAGCGATGATGAACACAGCTAGTACGGGCTAGCACGTATCTCATCTAGCACGGACCAGCTCAATTTTGTAGCAAATGTATACAATCTATTCATTATCCCACTGTGATCACGCCGTTAACGTCGTCAGCATTAATTGCCGCGCCTTCCATGACTTTGTCGCTTTCGTTAGGAAATCAAAATTGTTTGTACGGGAAGGTATTTTGGCATTTCCCGAGGGTAACGGCGGTCAGTAAGTTATAGAATCTGAGTCCCAGGGATGGAGCGGATCCCGTCGTTACTTCCACCATCGAATTCGAAAAACCAAACCAAATAATAGGAGAGAGAAACAGCTGAAGAAGAAATTCTCCGTCTCGATTTCTTCTTATTCGATTCCTCGCGCGACGGCTTTTCGGCCGGCCATCAGATCCCCTTTCGCATCTCCCGGCACCGGAATCGGGAAATGCGGCGGAATTCTGGTCCGAGCTAATCGGGAAAGAGGTTCTTAGTTTTCTCCCTCGGATTTTCTATCGCTCTATTCTTCCGACAGTTTGGTCGTGTGTCAATCTGTGTGTGTGTGTGAGGCTCTTTTCGTGAGGTTCTGACGTGATTTCTAGGGTTTCTGTTATGATCGTCGGTGTTGGGGGGGAGGGGGTTATTGGAAGCAGTTAGAATTTGGGATTTCCTGGTGTTAGATGGGGGGAAATGGTCTCGATTTTGAGATTGAGAGGCTTTTTGGTAGGGGAATCGTGATTGAGGAGATGCTTTTAGGGTTTGGTAAGGGATCCCTAAGGAAGACCTTGGAATAAGGATTCTTTTCGTCATCGGATTGTAGATAATGGTGCGACTTCTAGGATTGTCACTGGGAGTCCAACCACCGAGGGAGCTCACGGCAGTTCCGAATGAAAACGGGGATAGTGGTTGGCTCATCCGCTTCTTCGATTCCGCATTTTTCTGTGAGTGGATTGCGGTGAGTTACTTGTATAAACATGATCATCCCGGTGTTCGAGATTACCTCTGCAATCGTATGTACAGTTTGCCCGCTTCCGGAATCGAGAGCTATCTCTTCCAGATCTGCTACATGCTTGTACATAAACCCAGCCCTTCTCTTGACAAGTTCGTCATCGATATGTGTTCGAAATCGCTCCAGATTGCCCTCAAGGTTCACTGGTTTCTATTAGCGGAACTAGAAGATACGGATGACACCGAAGGGATCAGCAGGATACAGGAGAAGTGCCAGATTGCTGCAACCCTAGTAGGGGATTGGACGCCGCTCACCCGCCCGAATAATGCCCCGATCAGCCCTGGAAGCAGTACGAAAAACCGAGTTCTGAACAAGTTGCTCTCTTCAAAGCAGCGGTTGCTTTCTTTAACTTCGTCCTCACCGCCTCCAATTACACAAAGGTCGGCTTCTTTTCCGTCACCTGTTTCTGAGAGTTCACCTTTACAAGTGGAGAGCAAGGGTGGCCAAGATGAGTTGGATTCCTCACTGAAAGCATTGAAGAAGAAGTTAATGCCTGGTCCCAAAGTTCGCGACACATTGTTCTTCAGGAAATCGGTGGAGAAGGAAGAGGAGGAGGTGGATAAATCAAAGGATTCAACAAGAGACTCCGAACAAGATGGCTTTCTGCGAAGGATCCTTAGGGAATTTAAGGATGATGATGATAGGTCTGTTCACAATGAGGTGCTTGTGTCGAGTTCAGACGGATTTTTTAAGAGGTTCTTTCGAGACCGAAGTGATGATGAAAAATCAGTAACGAAATCTGGGGAGGAGGATGATAAAGAAGGGTTCTTGAAGAGGCTGCTGTTTAAAGAGAAACATGAAGATCAACGTGAAACAAAAGATGATAATGAATCATTAGCGAAATCGTGTGAGGAGGATGATCAGGAAGGGTTCTTGAAGAGGCCGCTGTTTAAGGAGAAGCATGAAGATCAACATGAAACAAAAGATGCTAAGGAATCATTTGCGAAATCTGGGGAGGAGGACGGGTTCTTGAAGAGGTTTCTGTTTAAGGAGAAACATGAAAATCGACGTGAAGCGAAAGATGCTAATGAACCAGTAGCGAAATCCGGGGATGATGATGATAATGAAGGGTTCCTTAAGAGGCTGCTGTTTAAGGAGAAAACTGAAAATCAACGTGAAAAGAAAGATGCTAATGAACCAGTAGTGAAATCCAGGGATGAAGATGATAAGGAAGGGTTCCTTAAGAGGCTGCTGTTTAAGGAGAAACACAAAGATCAACGTGAAACAAAAGATACTAGTGACAGAGCAGATGAAGAAGATAAAGGACCTGGTAGCTGTGAGGAAGATGAACCTTTGGATTTTTTGTTATTGCGTCGTTTGTTTCGGATGCATCCAGAGGAAGATAAATCTACTCCCATATATGAAAATGGTCATTCAGGGTCACTTGGTAGCAGTCCAGGAACCGAGAATTTTTTCCGCAGGTTGTTCCGAGACCGAGACAAGTCTGTGGAGGATTCTGAGTTGTTTGGTTCCAAGAAACAAGAAGAGGTAAGCATGCAGTTTTTGAGTTTTACCCTTCTCTTTCCATTGTTGTCTCTTCTGCATCTGTTTTTGATGACTTAGATTTATCGATTCATAGGAGTTTTCATGCCAAGTGCAGGAGGAAACAGATACAAAGTTCATTTGGATGATTCAATAAAACTAATTTGTTGCAGTGATATATATTTTTAGTTCGTAGGTGCTAATACTAACAACAATTAACCTACAAGCATGGAGGCATTCTTCAACTTGGATTTTGTCACATGCAAATTTACTCTGAGAACTGAATGTAGATTAAAACTTCTTCTTCCCCTATTCTGTGGTGCACAGGCTTTTAAACTTACCAGAAATAGATTTAGGATGTAATACACGAAGCTCTAGTACTTCTGTGTTGTTTGCCAATTTGAATTGGTAGGCATTTGTGCTTAAAATCTCTTTAACTCCACCCCACATGTGATTGTAGCTTGTCAGCATTATTGGTACACTTCTCCTAGTCAGAAGTTGACAGCCATTTTCTAAGTTTCCAATGTTTCAGCCCCTGATTAAGTACGGAGTATGGCCAAGTAATCAACTATGGTCTATATTAACTCGGAGAGTCATTCAAGTCTTGCCACTCAAGCGTCAGCAGAGAACCAACATTGTGAAGTCACTCAGTAAGCGTAGTCTAACCATTCACTGAGTACTTTTCCCTTTTCCATTATCTCATGATACATGTTGGATACATATTGAATATCCAACAATAGAGATTATCTGTCTATTGGCTTTACTGTCCCTTGTCTTACGAAGAATGAAGTACCTATGTAATAGATATGGCTGGTAACCAAGCCAGAACAAGCAAAGTGTGTTCGTGACTTGGGTTACCAATTGCTTTCTTATCATGTCTTCCACCAGAATAAGTCTCCCTGATTTTTCAAAAAAACCATGTATTTCAACATGTTCACATGCAGCTCATTACGTGATGGATTGATTTTAAGTGTTGTGGATGTGTCTAATTAAATTAGACAATGAACCCCACTCATACGTTCGGAACAGATGTGATAGAAATACAAAGGTTTAGAAAAACAACTGGATCTTGGTGCACATACCTCCGATTTTTATGAATTTGGTCTTGGTGGAAAGCTATGAATCTCAACTTTCTAGTGGGACCGTTTTGAATGAATTTGGTTCACTGTAGATAAGGTTATAGGATGATAACCGAACTTATGTTACATGAAATACAAGTTTTACATACTTTGTTATGAATTTGTTCGATCTTCTCCGATTTTATTTACGAGGTTGCACAACCCTAAAATTCTTGAAAATTTTATTAGAAGTGATCTGCTTGTAGATTAGGTCTGCAAAGTTTTGGAGCATTTGGAGCAAAGAGCAAGGAATTAAAAATCAAACATCAGACGTATGCAGGATGCAGAAAATAGGTTTTCAGGTTTTATAACATACATGAATGCATTTCGTCCGAATTTAAAAGACAATCCACAATAATTAAACTGTAAATGACTGAAAGAAATGAAGTAAAGTATGATTATAGCTTAAGCATAGAGGGGATTAGGAGATATAAGAGCTTATAATGTATATTGGAGTAGGAGAAACTGAAAATCAAACATGTAGCATGCATCTAATGAACATAAAGAAATTGGGCAGTATAACCCTTAACTATTATATCAAGAATGAAGTTAGCAACTCCTTAATTACAACTCCTTTTGAGTTCAATGAAAGTAAAGAAGATATAAAATTGAAAAGAGGAGAGGAATTGACCTTGATCGTGGAGCTTCTTGGAAATGGATGAAGACGACTTGAAGGGGGTAGACACCTCCAAGCTCCTCCTTCTTTCTTTTTCTCTCTCTCTCTCTTTCTCTCCCTCACTTGCTGCAGGATTCCCTCTCTTTCCTCACCTCTCTTCAATGCCTCAAACCGAGGCCCAAGGCCCCCTTTTATAGATGTTCCATTGCTGCATATGGGTGCATGTGGGCTGGGAGGGTGGTCCCCTCTTGGTCCATGTGGGCTTGGTGCAACCCACATGGTCCAAGCTTTCATTTGAGTAAGGCTTGGAGTGGTCGAGCCACTCTAGATCAAGTGCTTCCCTTGGTTGAGCCACTCTAGCCAACGTGCTTGCATGTCTTGGCTTGATTCGGGTATGGTCCTTCGCTTTGGCCTTACCTTGATCGAGCTCAAGTCTTGATTGAGCCATCTTATCGTGCCTTAGTCCTAGGGTGTCCTTGACTTTGCCTTGAACTTGATGTAGCCACTTGAGTTGAACTTGTTTGAATTTGATTTGAATCTCCCCTTTTAGTTGAATTGGATTAAACTTGGTTTGGGACGAGTCCTCCTTGGTCTTGAGATTGGGGTTTCATAGTTGATCGTGCCTTGACCCATTCCTTGCTTAGAGTTTTGCTAGACTTTGCCCTGAATCATTGGTATTGCTTTTGCAAATTCATCCTTATCTCCTTTTGATCCAGGCTTTACTCCATCTTTGGGCAAATGAGCACCTTTTTAATTTTCAAAACTCGATTTTGTAACTTAAAGTTTAAAAACATTTAATTTCAAAATGTTGTTTTTTTGATATTTTATGAAATTCGTAGGCTGTACTCAAATCATGGATTTAAAATAAGCCTAGATTTGTTTTGAAAAATTAAAACATGCTTAGATTTGTTTTGAAAAACATTTTTTTTAGGGTGTTTACACTTATCTAGAGAAGGGGTGAATAGAGCCTTGTGTTTTGTTCATTTTGTCAAGAATGCAAAAGATTGGGAACAAGATTGCATTGTCCTGTTTTTGCTATCGATGTTGCTGAGGAGGGAAAAGATGCTTTGAGATGGAGGTGGATGCTACATGATGCAGAGATTTTACTATGCTTGAAATAAGAATTGTGTCGCAGTGGAAGTTGTGGAAGTCAGAGATTCCATGTTGGGCCTCCTTTTTGCTTATAAGGTGGCTCGATGCAAGAACTTTTGTATGGATAACCTGCAACTGAGGGGTTTGACTCAAGTGAATAAATGTCCTATTTGTAAGTGGGATAGAATTGGTAGATCATTGCTGCTGTCTTGAGAGCGGGTTAGTGATTTTTTGATCAATCTTATGGTGCTTGGCAACGGTGGGCTTTGGGTAGGACTGTTTGAGAAGAGCTTTGAGTTCCGTGTTACTTCTGTAAATACCATAAAAAGAATTACATGGTGATGAGGATACGTTTTGCATTTTCTGGGTTAGTTTGGAGGAAAAGCAATATAAATGTCTTTGAAGGGGTTGATAAACCTTTTGAGTGTTTTTTGAAATAGGTTTGTTCTTCTTTCCTTTTTCACACAAGGGGTACATAATTCGGGACTGTTGTGAATTTGGCTTGATTTTCTAGATTCTTATACTCGATCTTCTCATTGTAATTGATGCATACTTTTGTCATGGAGTAAGAAATGTTAGACTACACATTGTCGAAGAGATGAGTCTTTGTTATATTTGATTCTTCTGCCAATTTACAGATGATATTCTTGAATACTTGTTTCTTGTCATTGTAAAGCTTGTGTGCTTGCAACCTGAATATTTTGCAAGCTTCCTTGTTCATCGAAGCCTGATTTAAACAAAAACTTTCAACACGCACATGTGCATGTATGAACACACATAGATTATGAGAGCTAGACTTTCTACTTATCTACCAACTGCTCAGGTGAAAAACCTGTTTGTCATGTACTTAATGGGGGAGTACAGTTTGGAAGCATGTTACGAATGTAATGTAATATTCTAACTCAATCTAAATTTATGCCATCATCATAGGAGACGTTGTTCTCTTATGCACATAAGGATGAAGTGATTGGGAAGAAGTATTTTCATATGATATTTGGTTGTCACCTTCTTTGGTTGTTTCACTTCATATGATTTCTGCTTGCCTCTTGTTTTACTTTTCTTGAAGAATTATGAAAAAGAGGATGCGGTAGCACAAGATGGAATTGCCCTACATCAAGAATTTCACTGGATTTGGACTATAGTGACAAATGTTAAGAACAACAACTACAAACAACAACAACTAAGCCTTTTCCGGTTCTTTGTTTCCATAGAGCTTGATCAGTGACAAAAGTTAAGATTGACAATTAATTGATTTTGGGTTTTTCTGTAATTTTTAAAGATTTTATGGAGTTGCCTACATCAAGAGCATTAGATTTGGACCATAGTGACAGAAGTTAAGAACGACAATTAATTGCCTTTTGTTTTTGTCTGCATATATTTAAGAATTTATTTTCCATGGCTCTTGTCTAAAAGATAATGAAAGGAAGAAATAAATATTGACAAAGTTTACAACAACGAAGTCTGCTATTCTTTACATTTCCTTAATTAGAATACAGTCGGTCTTGTGGTCAAGTCCATTACTAGCTTGTGAAGATCTATCGATTTGCTCCAGCCTTTCCTGCCAGATTCTAGATCAGCTCCAAAAGGATGAGTTGGATTTGACCATACAAAGGTATACTGTTGGTACTTGCATGAAACCAGTCAAAGTTACGCATGCTACAATTGGTGGACTATTTGACGTTCCCCATTCATACATGATCCTGGGTATGCATTCTCTGCTGGGGAAGTATAATGTGTTTGCCTTGCTTTGCTTTTTGTTCTTTAAGTTCTGTAGAATCTTTTTCTTTTTCTTTATTCATTCTCCTTTTGCTGCTCTGTTGCTTTTAATTGATGAATCTCTGGGTTTGCTTTGAAATTTCAACTAAACTTCATCAGAAACGGCCTGGCTCACCGAGGCAGCAGAATGATAGACTTCCTGCTAAACCACCTTTGCCAAATAATATTACATCCCAGATACGGAAAGGAACCTATCATGCTTCATTGGAGTTTGTTCAATCTCTGTGTGACACATCATCTGGTTTGGTAGACATCTTTCCCATTGAAGATCGCAAAACTGCCCTTCGTGAGGTACATTAGTTTTTTGCCGCTATCTGGATTATAGCTGATGAAACATTTTCATTTCTGGCCTGGGTTATTGAGAATTCCATTGTGTCAATGGCTTCTATTTTGCTTTGTTGATGCGACTTTTGTGTGTAGTCTCTTCTGGAGATCAATTCCCATATCGCAGCTGCTCAAAGTAGTGGAGGTATACTTTCCCCCAATTTTCTTTTATAAACCGTTTGCTCTTCTTTTTCGTGATAAATAGCTTTTAGCATTGTATTTAAATCAGTTTATAAGGAGGCGTCATCCTCTTGTTTCACTCAGTTCTGCATGCACTTAAAACATACATTGTAGCACCGGCTATTTCTTGCAAAATTTATTTGCATGATTCTATGGGGGGGGGGTCTGTTGGTACTGATGCTTGAAGGAGAAAATTAGCATGTCTTGCTTTAGTTTTGGCAGTAAGTCATTTTAAGGGAATGCCATTTGGTGGCCATTCATGATACACAAACATCTATCACACAATGTTCTAAAATTCGCTCAATGGTCACATTTGCCTCAACTGTTTGGCATCTTAGTCTTTGATTTTGTTCTTTTCTGGATTAGTGCAATCATTGTTCCAACAAAAAAATATTACGCTTTTGTTACTTTTAACATTTAATGAATTAGAGATATGTATTTCCTGTGTCTGTTCTAGGACGGTTGACAGACCAACACAATTAGAAAAGAAAAAAGATTAAGGGGCGTTCATTCAAATTTCACTGGTGCGAATTTGCATCTTGGATGATGAAAGATGGTACTAAGGGTGCATGTTATGCAGCATTAGCTTATTCATTATGTTGTCATGTTTTAGGAGTCTGTTTTCCAATGGGAAAGGACATGTATCAGGTTATTAACATTCCTGAAGATGAAGCTGTTCTGCTGAATTCCAGGGAGAAGGCACCTTATCTGATATGCGTGGAGGTTATGAAAGGTGAAGTCCTAAGGTATTTTCGAGCCTTTTGATCTCTTTGTTCTTATGTTGGAAATTATTCTAGTGTTATTAGTGATATGTAGAGATCAAGTCTGTTGAATTTGGGTTAGATCAGGGCATTGCTGAGTTTTATCTGATTGGATTTGGACTCAAGTCTTGATTTGGATGCAATAAATATAGTGGTGAATCCAGATCTTGTGAGATATCCAAATACATCACTTATTTTAGTCAATTGTTTTGTTGAATTTATATGTAATTCATATTCATATTCAATAGTTGTGCATTGAAATCCATACTTGATGTTGCTGGATCCTATTTTGTTTGACGTATCAAATCATATTCAGATCTGGGACTAGTTCCTGGTCTGACCAGTTGGCATCCCTAAAGATATGATCGCCAGATGGCTTCTTTTTTGACGTGAGAATCTTCATGTGCTAATTTTTTTGAATTGTCTTTCTTGTAGTCATAATAAAGGAAAATTTGATTCTCAAAAGCTTTCACGTGGGGGAATACCTCTGGCAAATGGTGATGCACAACTGCAGAAGCCTCCTCCATGGGCATATCCACTTTGGAATTCGCAAGATTTTCCGCATAGTACTGACCAAATGTTGAGAAAAGCTTCTCTTGCTATTGACCAGGCAATGGCACATTTATGGGAGGCTAAAGTGAAATTTGTTCATGTGAGTCTTTCTGTTGAGAAGCAAAATATTGGACACTCAGGAGGTGATGAATCACTAGGCTCAGATGGCAGGGGTGACCATGATAGATCATCTTCTTCATCACCTACAGAAGCTCCTGGGGTCAGTAATAACCAGTGTACTGGGTTGGTCGAAGATAACATGGCAGGACATGATAGAAGGGATAAAGATGATAAGTCAGATTGGGTAACTGTCACATTAACAGCAGTCCCCGGTGTTAACATGGAAGATGTTGTTGATGAAGATCCACCACGTAAGAAGGATCACCGGCGTGTTCCAAGTACCATTGCCATAGAAGAAGTAAAGGTGCGCTTGTGAGACTTGATTGTAGGATTTGTCTCTAATATTGCAAAAGTTCTTCCACCTTTGGCTGCTTAATTTCAATTAACAGATGCATCATGCATGTGTTTGCTTTTGTGCATGCAAAAACTTTCACCAACCGATCCTTAAAGCAAGTTTGTTTCTCTCATAATAATCATAATAACTCGTCTCTTGAGTGCCAATTTTTTTCTCTTACAGTTGCATGCAGCAGAAAATCCTTTAACCTTAACCTTAAAGCAAGCATTTTCCCATACTAGGCAGGATTGATAAGATGTGCAATGGGAGGACTTTGCTGTAGTTCACCCATCCTAGTACAGTTATTATTCTTGTTCAGGTGTGCTTAGCTTCTGCATTGTGATGGGATCTGGTGTACTGATGCTTGAAAGGTTGCACAGGGATATAAGGTCCAATAAGTTTTACGATGGCTGCTGCTAATGAAGCTCCTGCATTTGGGCCTGGGATATGCTATGAAGGGGCATGCACTCACCATTGGCCTAGTTGGTATAGTGTTAGAATACACCAGCACCAACCTAACCAAGATCAACTGCACTAAGTTGGGTCGGGTTTGTTACTGTGTCAGAGTACTGCTAAGAAAATGCATGTGCTGTGTTTTCTCTTGTATGGAACTGGCTGCATTTGAACCAAATATGGTGCTGGAGATTTTCAGTGAAACGATGGCAGGCAGTTGCTTGGTTGTCGGTCGGCTGGTGTGTCATGCAACAGAATTCTCACCTTCTTATGCGATGTAGTCAGGCTTCATTCTTATCTTGACTGCTAGAAGGGAAAAATGCGCACAAGAACTCGTGTGGGATGGTCCCCTACAAAAATCTTTGTAAAGTAGTGATTGTATATTACCTGCATCAAGCTGAAAACTACAAGCCCAGTACCTGGAGCTTGTGTGGTTAGTAGGTTTCAGTAGCTCATGCAACTTTGTATGATTTGCAACTGCAGTTTCTCGTTCTGCTGCTTATTTCTCATGAAACAGTATTTGCAAATTTATGATCTCTTCTGTCTGGAAGTGAAAATTGTCAGGTTATATTAATTTAGTGTTGTATATTTTGGTAGATCACTGCAGCAAAAGGGGAGGCGCCTCCTGGGCTTCCTTTGAAAAGGCCAGGTCAGGATTCAACAGATACACAACCTAAGGTGATTCAACGTGATGCTTCGGTGAATCTATGTTATTTTTGGTAACATGTGTAAGATTAATACCGAAATAAGCTGTTTGGGTCACTGTTGAACAGGTTTCTAGTGGAGGTCTTCCCAAACCTACTGATGCCTTATCAGGTGAGCTTTGGGAAGCAAAGAAAGAGAGGATACAAAATTCTTCCGCATATGGGACATCACCAGGCTGGGATTTGCGTTCTGTAAGTTGATATTTTGTTCATTGTTGTGTTGCTGTTGATACTTGTGCCTTGAATATGAGTTTTATAGTTGCCGTCTAGTATTTGAGTTATTGCTTCTCCCTTGTTTTAAGGTAGACTGCTGGAGGCAATCTGATTAATCTACTATCATTTTGCCATGCTAGGGTTTCCTTTTTAAGGAAATGAGAAAAGAGGAAATGTCTGAAAAATATCATCTTTATTCTTCATTCCGTCAAATCCCTCATAGGAGAGGAATGCAAATACAAGAGGGTATGGAACCCTCTTTATTGAGAGTGATACAAGAGGAGAGAGGTAAGAAAGAGAGAGAGAGAGAGTTAACGTCTAGGTAGCTAGCCATTGGGTTACATGGCTATCCGTTGTGGGTACCCACTGGCTAGTACAAAGAGAATAAAAAATACAAAAATATAAAATCATAAAAAGCAAAAAATGCATATGCTTTAACAATCACCCCTGAAACTTATGATGGGTGAACCAAAAGTTTTCCTCAAAAAAGAAGTCTAGTTGGGGAGGAGAGAGGAGGAAGAAAACTATCAAGGATTTTCTTGATGAGCAGTTCAACAAGGTAGCTTCTTCACTCAGCCTGAAATACAAAGTAGTGTTAACCTTTAAAGCAATCTTCTTCCAATATAACCCCATGTGTAACTATGTACTGATCCCACAAGTCTCCCATGACGTTGATACTAGCTTTCACTTCGTTGCCTCAGACCAAGTATCGGTCCTCACAGCCTCCCATGAAGCTCACTTGTTGCTTCAGATTGTACGGACTGCATCAGCATCATCATTATTGCAGCTGCCTTTCTATCCATTGCCTTGCTCAACTTTCCGTCGGGTTCATCATCCTTTATTTTTCATATACCTACTACAACTACAACTAAGCCTTTTCCCATACTAGATGGAGTCGGCTACATGGATTCTTTGTTTTCACAAAGCCCTATTATAATTTATAGAATCCATGGTTAATGAGTCCGACAAAGTTTTATGATGGCTGTCGGAAGCCTAACACAACTCTCCTCTTTATCGAAGCTTAGAGACCGGCCATGCAAGGATGGTCCCTTATTCATATACCTAATACCTGTAAGAAAACTTGGTGGCGTATAGTTTTATCCAAAATAATTAAAATCCAGCAAACATGCACAAACCTGAAACTTGACAAGACCCCAATTTTCAAAACAGCAAGCAAGATCCTAATAATTTTTTTGAAAACATTTAGCTAAAAACATAAAAAAGTTTCTAATTCAAGTATGAATATGATTCTCGAGTACGACAAGTCAATTCATAAGTCACAACAAACTGACAACATGCTAGAAATAGCCATGGTGAAACCGAACTGGCAAAGATGCCAGCAAATGGAGCTTAGAATAATCAGTGAATAGGGAAAACATTCTGGGAGGCTGTAAATGTATGTTTTTGTGTCTATATGTATATATGTAATGTTCATCCGTGTATATATTGGTGCTGTTGGAGGCTGTAAAACATTGATGATCACTTGATGGTGTATCACTTATATTGGGAAGATTGCTCCTGTTATACGATTCTGTTTTGCGCTCTGCTTGTTTTTTCTACTTTGCCCTTATTGTTCATTCATGAAATTGATCATGTATAAACCGTAGTTTTACACTATATTTCTGAAGCAACATTAAGATATTTCCTCACTCGTTCTGCATACTCCCACTTTCTGCAGATCATTGTTAAAAGTGGTGATGATTGCCGGCAGGAGCATCTTGCTGTTCAACTTTTATCTCATTTCTATGGTATACCTCTTATTATTACACTTATTCTTACTTGATGTTGGTCAGCATGCCTTCTGTCAGACTTATTTTGATTTTTGTTTGCAACTTCATGTGCATTTCATTTCAGAGGAATTTGACTATTCAACTCTATTATGTGGCTCACTTGTCACGTATGTGATGTTTTCCTGGTCAACTATGTTTTCATATGATTTCTTTCTTCTATTGTTTATCACACGAGGAACCCTATTTTTGTATTATTTCTAGAGTTTTCCTCTTCTAGTGTATTGAATACCAACATTTCGATAAGTTCAGTGTCTTCTACTATCAACGAGATCAGGTATGGAACTGCATTAGTTGTAATTCATATGTATGCTTAAGAGGAAAAACGTAGCGACACTTCTGAGGCGAATTAAACAGTGCTCTTTTGACTTCTAATATTGAACGGTGAGATTTGTTTGAAATAAAATGGCGAGATTTTGTGATGGACAAATAATACAAAGATTGAACTAAAAATAGCTTAACACCAAGAGATTATTTTTTTTGGAATTATCTTAAACATATACAATATACTCTAAATGGGGCTTGCTTTGCGATAACAAAAGGAAAGGGTTATGCCCTATGTATTTAAAAGTAGAGAGCCTGTAGCAGTGTTTGGCCTTTTTCACAACAATCAGGCTACTGTTTTTGCTATTGATGTACATGTAATTTGGTCAAGCTTTGATTGTG
Source organism: Brasenia schreberi (assembly GCA_036023115.1). Taxonomy (NCBI): domain Eukaryota; kingdom Viridiplantae; phylum Streptophyta; class Magnoliopsida; order Nymphaeales; family Cabombaceae; genus Brasenia; species Brasenia schreberi. Next base: position 4,998,724 of record JAYKKT010000058.1, on the reverse strand, counting down.
CAAACGTCTTGCATGCTTCCACCCATCGTGTCTTGGATCTATAGTTGAGATTTATTGTTTTTGGTTGTGCTGGGTGTGTGTAGAGAGAGCCTGGTTTGCATTTATAGCAATCAACATTTTGGACAGGCAAGGACTCATGCTGGCCGTTTAAGGGCGCTTTTATTTAGAAAACCTCTTGTGTCCACTTTGAACCCTCAATCCAGCTATCTTCAGCTTCATCTAGAAGGACAAGCACCCAATGTGTTGCACTCATAATGTCAACCCAAAATTTGCATTATGAGCGTTAATCTATACACTCTGGGTGATGCTGGTCAAATGCATGAAGCAAATAGAATATCACCAATATGAGAAGCATTTGCACTTATTCTGGAAAACCATTTTGTCTTGCTTGAGAGTTTTATCTGTATCCTATCTTTGATCAATCCATACCTAGAAGCTGCCTTTCATTTAATTTTCTGTATTAGCAACTAATACTTGCCAGGGATGTCAGCGACCTCTGCAGTTGCACATCAGATTATCAAGCCAGTTCATGTTGGGAGTTGGCTTTTTGGCATCGGTGAATAATGAGCCGCCAGCATAGCATCAACTATCCACCACAGAAATGTACCTTTATAACCTGTCTTTTCTGTGCATCCACCCTTACAACAACAATAACAACTAAGCCTTTTTCCATACTAGATATAGTCGCCTACATGGATTCTTTGTTTCCATAGAGCTTCATCTTGTGCTACACTAACAGTTAACTCAACATAAGCTAAATCATTCTTTATTGTTGCCTTCTAACACGTGGTCTTTTTCTTCTTCTTTGGGCTTCCTTTGGTCGTATTTCTGCATTTACAAACATCTTAAATGATTTTCTCTCATTTTATTATCTATTTATGCCACTCCTACTTTGTTTATAATAACCTCATTATGTATGTGGCCTTTCCTTGCGTGATCACTCATCCATCTCAATCTCTTCATTTCTACCACAACCATCTTTCTTACATGTTGATAATTAATTGCCCAACACTTATAATCATACATAAATCATAACGGGTCCAATTGTTTCTCTATAATATTTACCTTTCAACTTTAATGGTACCTTCTTGTCACATAAAACACCTTCATTTTAACCAACCTCCATTAATTTTATGTATAACATCTCCATCAATTTTTCTGTCACTCTAGAAAATTGGCTACAGGTATTTAAAACTTTTCTTACAAGGGATACAATGTGTGCGAATATTAATTTATGTGATTTGAAGTAACCAAATGATCAAACTTGCATTCTATATATTGTCTTTGTTGTATTAAGTTGAAAGCCTTTACTTTTTATATTTCTCTTTATAACCTTTTCCTTAGACACATCCACCAACACAATATCATCTACGAATAACATATATCATGGTTGAATATGTTTTGTTAACTCATCAATAACCAATACAAATAAATATGGACTTAAAGTTGATCCTTGATGAAACCCAATATTAACCTCAAAGAAATTTGTTATTTCTTCGTGGGGTTCTAACACATGTTTATACACCATGATACATGTCTCTCTTATAAAATTGATGGATGTCAATGGGATACTTCTCTTTTTGAAGATTCTCAAAAGAATATCTATTGGCATCCTAGTGTAAGATTTTTTTAGATCAACAAATACCATGTGAAAGGTTTTTCTTTTTTCTTGTAAAATGTTTCATAAGATGTTTCAATAGGTGAATAGCTTCCATAGTAGATCTTCCTGGCATGAATCTAAATTGGTTTTCTGAACTCAATATTTGTCTCAACCTACGTTTAGTAATTCTTTCTCATAATTTCATAGTATGACTCATCAACTTGATACTTTGATACTTCACACAATTCTTAATTTCTCGTTTGTTATTGTATATGGTTATAATTGTACTCTTTCTCCATTTCTCAGGTGTCTTTTGATTTTTTTTATATTTCAATTAAATAATCTTTTAAGTCAAGTAATACATATCTCTCCTAAGAATTTCATACTTCTGTACACCCATCCTTCTACCTAAAAACACTATATGGACACGTCTATCATGACAAACTTGTACTACTTTATAGAGTTGTTCCATGAGTTCATTATGGACTTTTGAAGATGGCTTCCCTCATTTGGGTGGTCCTTAAGTCATTACTTCATGGGATCTTGGGAGTTGCACATTCTGCTTTTGGTGCTGTGTCCTACTCCTTGCTACTGTTCATCTTAACATTCATAAACTTAATTTCCACGATGTGAGAAAATTCCATGTTGCAAGCCTTCAGAGTCAATCACTGGCCATGCTTATTTGGAGTGCTGCTTCTAAAAGGTTTTAAGACAACCTCAAATGTGGAGAGTGGCAACTTTAAATGAAGATATCTATGATTATTTGTTCTTTGCACTTTTATATAGTGTCTGGTTGCATTTGTATGTGTAGATCATGTGCATGCATGCATGTTTTTCTCCAAACCTTGTATTTATGATCACTCAGCATCCATTGCCATGTTTTTTCAAATGCTTCTGATATGCCCTTTAATGTTTACCTGTTTCAGCAAGTTCAACCTTTTTTTCTCTTTTATTGTTTGATTGAAAAGGGAAATCTGGATTCCCTTATTTTACTTGGTTTTTTGACTGGAAGTACTCCTGTAGATTGGCAGGCATGGTCATATCTGCCGATGATCAATTGCTTAAAACAGTAATGCACCAAATGCATGACCTTTTTCTAAATGACGCTAGGTTATGGTGTGGGTTTAATGGCAGATATATACCAGGAAGCTGGCTTGCCTCTTTGGTTACGACCATATGAAGTCCTTGTTACATCTTCCTACACTGCTCTTATTGAAACAATTCCTGACACGGTACTTCTCTTTTGCCATCTCTAGCTATTAGAATGACTTGTTTCACAAGGCTGCCTATAGATTTCAATATAAAGAAAACTTCTCATAATATTCAGCACTACGTTTATGCAGGCCTCAATACATGCCATCAAAAGCAGGTTTCCTAATATCACAAGTTTACGTGATTTTTTCTCAGCAAAATTCCAAGAAAATTCTCCTGCTTTTAAGATTGCACAGGTGATTGTTTTATTGCAGCATAACAGAAATTTGTATCGTTGTGCCATTCTTTTCATTCTTTTTTCCTATTTCAAACTTGTGTCCTATTTAGACATTCTCATGCATGCTTCCATTTCTTGTGTGCATCATATCTTCAACTCAAAGAAGGTGCACTTGAGGTATTAATATTTTTCTATGTAATGTTATTTTCTGTTAATCATTTCCCCTGAAAATTTCTTTTGTCCAAGCAATATTTCCGTATTATGTCCCAGTGTTTCTTTGTTATGTTCTTTATGTAGATTATTATCCCTGAAAAGTTGCAGCCTGTTTTTTCCCTGAAGCCCTATTGTGATAGAATTCATTGGCATCTATCTTTGGGCTTCTGTGTTAAATTTCAGTACTGGTCAAAAGCAAGGAATTATTTGTCACAAGTCTGATATTATATTCTGTGCCACCATTTCGGACCTTGATGAATGAGATCATGCATCAGTTGTGGTTGACTGTGTTGGATTGCGGTGTTTCTGTAGGTGAACAGAAGCCCATCTTAGGCATGGGCTAGAGGCTAGGAGTGCAAGGGCTTTATTACTGGTTGGAAGCATTCACTATGCTTCGTCTCTTACCTCCAGGATGGCATGTCACTGTCACATGGATTATGGAGCATCTCTTCTTTGAGTCACCTAGATGGATTAGTGATGGAATTTAGACGTTTAATGGTTTGCTGTTGAACCTCACATATTAGTTCCTCTTATATCACATGAGATTAAAGCCTTAAACTAATTTTATTTTTTGTTTTCTGCTATTATGTTTTCATAATAACTATTAGAGTTTCATTGGAATACTTTTCTTCTCTCATATGATTATGACACCTTGAGTTTCTTCTTCCGTCTTTGTCCCCGTGGATTGTTATATGTATCTTGCAGTTTTCATGATTGTTGCAATTGGAAACTTTTACAGAGAAACTTCGTTGAAAGCATGGCTGGTTACTCCATATTGTGCTACCTTCTGCAGGTACTTTTGGGGATATACTGACATTTCTTTCCCTCTGTTGTTTTCTTTTTTTTTTGTTTTGTTCTTTTTTTCAGGTGAAGTTATCACGTGAATCATGTTGTCTCATCTTCCTAGAAGCGTAGAATTGTGGTGGAAATTTTCGTTCTTTTCCCCTCTTATTCTTGTCAGTTTGCCTTGACCTTCACTAATCTTTTTTATGCAACTTGCTAGATTTTATGCATGAACCATCTGTAAGGATTTCACAAATGGAAAAATCAACACAAGATTGATGAAGATATACACCATGCCGAGAAAGATATTAACATGCCAAGATTCACCACGTAGAGTATATTAACTATATAACAAAAATAATGTTACTCTATTAAAGATCAACTGACAGACCCCACAGAGGACAGAGGAGGATACAGAACGAAGGGAACAAGCCCCTAGAGAAAAGAACTCTTTAGAGAGTGTTTATAATAGGGAGATGAAATGAATGGATTTAAAGTTTAATGTCTAGAACAGCTAGCAAGCTGGTACAGAACAAAAACAAAAGTAAATAACTCCAGTGATATTGTAAAATGGTTATAAGATAAACTCGGATAAGTTTAGGAAAAAAACTTGCAATGCACTGATGCTGTGTTAGAACTTTGTTCATGCTGGACAACTAACACAAGGTTGATGAAGATATACACCATGCCAACAAAGAAAGCAACATGCCAAACTCAGTTTGTAGAGGATCACCAATATAACGAAATGAATTTACTTCAAGATAGATACATAACAAAGGGACCATTTCACTATTCATGGAGAAAAGGGGTGAAAGAGAGGTTGAGAGAAGCTGATCCAATGACTACCCAAACTGGCTATTGGGAAAGACTAACAGCTAGAACAGCTAGCTGTTTCTTAGTCAGAAACAAGAATAAAACGCGGTTGATAATTGAAATCATTAATATTTTAGAACTGAAAAAATGGTTATTTATGAAAAGCGTGACCTATTTTTTATTTTTCAATTACTAGACTTTTGTTGATATTATTTTTTGGTTCAATTCTGGAGGAGCCAATATTTGAATGTAATTCTACTCCTAAGAGACACCAGTTGGTTTCATAAGGTCACACTTGGGTGGTTGACGTTTCCAATTCGTTACTGTATTATGTGATTTTAATGTTTTTTGATGCTTTATTTGTTTTGGTTTGTGTTGTTCCCCTTGCTTCATTGGTTTCTTCTTTAAGGTCTACTACATGCCTCGAAGCAATGGTGCACCTGTTTTGTAGGTTCTCTATGTTTTTTTATGGTAATTTTGTTTGTTGCCTAGGTGAAGGATCGTCACAATGGGAATCTTCTGCTGGATGAGGAAGGGCACATCATACATATCGATTTTGGCTTTATGCTATCGAATTCTCCTGGGGGTGTCAACTTTGAAAGTGCCCCATTTAAGTTGACTCGTGAATTACTGGAGGTAAAGTATTCTTCAGACTTAATCCCTTTTGCTTAATTGTTATAATTATAATATTTAGTGCGTCGAGGGCTCTACCTTGAACCTTTACTTTCACTAGGTGATGGACTCTGATGCGGAGGGAACCCCTAGCGAATTCTTTGACTATTTCAAGGTGAAATATTTCAACTTTCACATGTTCATCTTTTATGCTTTGCTCTATTGATTCTGAATATTTCCTATTATGCATTGTTCCCTCGATAAATTTTCAGGTCTTATGTATTCAAGGCTTTTTGACATGTAGAAAACATGCGGAGCGCATCATCCTTCTCGTTGAAATGTTGCAGGTGTATAATTTTCACATAGCAATAACATTTAGCGTCTGCATTTACTATTTCATGCATGCATCTCTTCTAAAGTCTTTACTGCCATGTTGGAAGGTGCTGGTTTATCCCACCCACTCATATTAGTGTATCAAAGTCATGATCACAAGATTGATATTGTCTCACAAGAGGTTTAAGGATGCCATGCCCAGAGGAGGGAGGGAGGTGTCATGCTAAACTTGTGATTCAAAAGCTTTTTTCTGTCCTAGCCGTTCAGGATGTCAATGCTAAACTTGATTTCACTCTCACCAGTACTACATCGATATTTGGCTTATATCTTGCTAATAAAATGCCAGGACTCAGGCTTCCCTTGTTTCAAAGGAGGTCCACGAACAATTCAGAACTTGCGGAAACGCTTTCACCTGAGCCTAACAGAGGAGGTATTTACGTTTCTGTTTCTCTGGAACCAATATTAGTTTTGATCCTAAGCTTACCCCGCTTCATCTCTTGGAGCAGCAATGTGTGTCCTTGGTTCTTTCTTTAATTAGCAGCAGTTTAGATGCTTGGAGGACAAGGCAGTACGATTACTACCAGCGGGTTCTGAATGGAATTTTGTGATGCACCTGGACTTTTTTGGGGCAATTTAGCTCACTCTTTCTTTGAACTGTCAATGAAGCTTGGCCTACCATTTGCCGGTCACATTTGTGAAACTGTCCGAAGCATTGGCCAGTTGACCATCATTCAGGCTGGTGCCAGTTCTAATTTTGTGGTTCCCTACTTTATGATCAGTACATTGAGGAGTTAAATACCGGACTGATATGCTATAAGCAACACATTTACAAGGTTTATGGAATCAACATCTTTGATTTCTTTGGTTCAAGTGGGCTACATTTTGGCTGCTGTGGAGTGAAGAGTTGGTATTGTATCTGTGGGAGCCAACCTGCACTGCATTTGCAAATTGTACAGAAAAGAGTACCGAACAATAGTTTGATCACACATGAGATACCCAAGAAGATCTACTGTCTATCGATTTCGGAGCTTGTGATGGAGACAAAGAACGATGCAAAGCCCTGGTCGCAACGTGTGAAATGCCGTAGTTGCTTTAGGGGAATTGTGTGCAAGCCATCTAGATGTTGGCCATTTGTGATTCCGGAGGCAGGTCTGAGGCAGAAAATTTCTGCTGTTTTAATTCCCAGCAGCAGTCTTTGCCCAAGATTTTGTTCCTGTATTCCCTTACGATCTGCGAGGTGTTCATATGTTCTCTTAATTCATTATTGTACGTCTTCCGTGCAAGATTGGTTGCGAGGCCCTTCCTTCTGTCGCAATTACTGTACAAGTATTTTAATTGAAGCGCATGTGTACATTTGTTCATCTCTCCTGAGTATATAGTGGAACGTTACCGCCTGTTTTCTCCTCCCCTCCTCCTCTCTTTCTCTCTCGCACAAACCTGTGGTTTTTGGACCTCTACCAGACGTAGAAATCCTGGGTACCAAGCTGTAGACTTTTGACTTGAAGGTTCTTTCAAGTCGACCACTTACCCAGGAGAGTCGTGGTCCTGCACTACTGGTTATTACTTTGCAGCTGCAAGGAATCGAATCAAATTTGTAGCCGATCTGGTGTTTGCTGCGGATATTTTGAGTATACCTCTTCATACTTGACACAAAAAAAGAAACTCTCAATGATTTGGACGAATTACAAGGAAAGCAATGTGTCGATGACACTTTTAAGTTGTAAAATGATGTCAGAGCCATGCATTTTGTAATGGAATGATGTTTATTCTGTATAACAGTTATTGTTCACAATAGAGCCCTCCACCGTCAAAGTGGAGGGTCGAGATTGAAAAACGCATTTACTTGTGTGATCTGGGTATAATCATGGCCAGAACTCTGCTAGGCGAGAGAAACCGTTCGCTTTATACTTTTGGCTTGGTAACCAGAACATGATCCAGAATATATAGAGCAAATATCAGTTCGATAGGCTACATCTGACTACCATATTTGCATGTGCACTAATGGATCCAAATATAATCACATCCGTGGACCCAAGCAAAAACATGTTACTCGAATTGAGGTGAATGCAACTAAAATATGTGTATTATACAGAGGACCAACTAAAAATCAGTACTTGGTTGCCCAGCTCTCATCCTCTTCATGACCCTTAATGATACCGCGCGAACGCGCGAATGTGGAGGCCATGATTAATGTGAAGAGTAAGCATCGGCTTATAGGTCACCTCTTTATATGGGTCAACCATTTTGAAATTGAAGAAAGAAATCAGAACTGCAGCAACAATCTTCATTTGCCGATAAGCAAAATCCTTACCCAAGCATACCCGAGGGCCAGCCTGCAAAAATTTTAAAGCTCCTTCATAATTTTGTTTGCATTCGCTGTTTTAAACTCAACAACCCATATCTTGAGATTTCCAAGAATATGATAAGTATATAACATGTCAAGCATATTAGACTATCCATATATATATATATATATATGACATTGAAGAAACTTTCCACTTTTCAAGGATAATAAGAAAAAGCATTGCGTCTATATTTGTGATTCAAATTCTTGGCCAGTAATGAGAAAATCAAATAAGAAACTCCCATTTCCAGGTCTACTATTTTCACTTTTCTAGTAGTAAAAAACAAGAAACATGGTAAACTTTATCTGACCACCTGAACACAAGAGACCTCATCTAATGAGAAAGATCGACTTACGTGAAATGCCGGAAATTTGAAAGGCGATTCTGGTTTGAAAACTCCATCACAGAGCCATCTCTCTGGCCGGAAATCCTCCGGATCATCACCCCAGATATACTTCATCCTACCCATCGCATAACTTACATAGTTTACCCCATCTCCTTTCTTCACCTTGAACCCATCAGGTAGGACGTCATCAGAACATGCACAGTATCTATCCTGAAATTACCAAAAATAGATGCATATATTTCTATTATATGTCAGACAAAATATTCAATAGAGCTCAATGTTGACTCGAAATCCATGTAACGGACCACAAGCATGGAAAAGTGCTTGATTCTTTGGTAGGGATGGGACGGGCCGGACTGAAAAATTTAAGACACAGCGTCGGAAAAGGCTTGGTTGTTGTTACATATATTTTCACTCACTGATTTCACTACCAGCAGCATTTAAGCAATTCTGCAAAATTAAATGCGCATTGCTTTCTGCCTTAGGAATGATCAAGTCTTCTTGTGCTATGTCATAAAAATACTTCTACTAAGGTGCGACACCTGTCAGAAACTCCAATACCGAACACCGCACTATTTCTGTATAGGTCTAAGCACTGTGTTTTTAAATACTTTTTAGTGCTGTCACTAACACTTCATTAATATTACCTTTTTATTTGATTAGTGAATTAACTTATGTACCCTATGTTTTCTTTTAGTTTTACAAGATATTATCAATTACACCGTTATATGGTAAAGTATTTAAAAACACAGTGCTTAGACCTATACAGTATTGGAGTTTCTGACAGGTGTGGCACCTTAGTAGAAGTATCTTTAAGACATACCACAAGAAGACTTAATCATTCCTAAAGCAGAAAGCAATGCCCATTTAATTTTGCAGAATTGCTTAAATGTTGGTAGTGAAATCATTGAGTGAAAATATATATAGTAACAAAGGGAGATGAATTGTTTAGGAGGAGACTTAAATGAACATATCGATAAAGAGGCATTAGGATATCAAGGTATTCATCAAAACTTTGGTTTTGTGGATATAAACGGGGAAAGTAGGGAGATTTTAAATTTTGCTATGGGCTATGGCATTTTATCTCTTTATAATCAATACAATCTTTAAAAAATAAGATGAACTTTTAATTACTTATAAGAGTGGCTTATCACAAACACAAATTGATTATTTTATTTGTACGAAAAAAGATAGAGCGTGTTGTAAAGATTGCAAGGTAATACTGGAGAAACCTTAACCACCCAACATCGACATTTAGTTATTGATTTATAGGTAAAAAAATGGACAAAGAAGAAAAGAGTGCATTGAGCTACTAAACGGTGGAACCTCAAAAGCGAGAAAGAAGGTATATTTAAACTGAAAGTCCTTCAAGGAGATGTTTGAAATTATGTTGGTAGACCTTGTGATATGTGGAACAATATGTCTAAATATTAGGAAAATAGTGAAATATGTCTTAGGTGAATCTAAAAAAGGTGTACCGGCACAAAAAGAAGCTTGGTGGTGGAGTGAAGTAGTGGAAAATAAAATCAAGGCAAAGAGGGCATGTTACAAATTATATTATGCTAAGAAAACTAGTGAAACTTTAAAGGCTTATAAGAAAGCAAAGAAAGAAGTGAAAAAGGCCGTCAGTGAAACAAAAGCTAAAATTTGGGAGGATTTATATAAAAAACTCAACTCAAAAGAGGGTGAAAGAGATATTTTTAGGATAGCTAGGGCTAGAGATAAGAAAACTAAAGATCTTAATTATGTTATATGCATCAAAGACAAGGATGAGAAAATTCTAGTGGCAAATGATGATATAAGAAATAGATGAAAAAACCATTTTTATAAGCTTTTTAATGAAAATAAAGATGTTAGTATTAGCTTAGGAGAGTTAGCTAAATCGGAAAAATATATAAACCACAATTTCTACCGACGTATTCAAAACAATGAAGTTAAAGGGACTCTTAAACATATGAACAGTGGTAAATCGATAGGACCGAACAATATTTCTATAGAAGTTTGGAAAATCCTAGGAGAAACAGGAATCACTTAGCTCACAAGACTATTTAATGAAATATGGAGAAACCAAAAGATACCCGAGAAATGGAGAGCGACTACACTTATACCCATATATAAGAACAAGGGAGATATTCACAATTGTGCGAATTATCGAGGTATCAAGTTAATGAGCTATACTATGAAATTATGGGAAAGAATTATCGAACGTAGGTTAAGACAAGTATCGAGTACAACAAAGAACCAATTTCGATTCATGCCTTACCGATTTACTGTTGAAACGATTTACCTTTTAAGATATTTTATAGAACATTTTAGAGCAAAAAAAAAAACCTTCAAATGATATTTATTGATATAGAAAAAGATTACGATAGTGTACTGAGGGTGGTTCTTTAAATAATCTTGAAAAAAGAGGTATCCCATTGACATACATAAACCTTATAAGAGGCATGTACGATGGTGCAAAAACATGTGTGAGGACTCACAAAGGAATGACAAATTTCTTTGAAGTTAATATTGGGTTACATCAAGGATCAACTTTAAGTCCATATTTATTTATAATGGTGATTGATGAGTTAACAAAATATATTCAAGATGAAGTACCTTGGTGTATGTTATTTGTAGATGACATTGTGTTAGTGGAGGAGTTTAAGGAAAAAGTTAATAGAAAATTGAAACTATGGAGAGAAACATTAGAAAGTAAAAACTTCCGACTTAGTAGAACAAAGACATAATATATGGAATGTATGTTTGATCATTTGGTTACTTGAGAGGACATATAAATTAAAATTGGCACACATTGCATCCCCCAAAAGGAAAGTTTTAAATACCTTGGGTCAATTTTTCAAAGTGATAAAGAATTGATAGAGATGTTAGGCATAAAATTAATGTTCGTTGGTTAAAATGGAGAGGAGCATCAACTATTCTTTGTGATAAGAAGATACCATTAAAGTTAAAAGGTAAATATTATAGAGCATCAATTAGACCTGCCATGTTTTATGATTCTGAGTGTTGGACAGATAATCATCACCATGTACACAAGATGTCTATGACAGAAATGAAGATGTTGAGATGGATGAGTGGTCATACAAGAAAAGACCGTATACATAATGAGGTTATTAGAAACAAATTAGGAGTGGCACCAATAGATGATAAAATGAGAGAATATCGTTTAAGGTGGTTTGAACATATAGAAAGAAGATCAAAAGAAGAACATGTAAGAAGGTATGAAAAACGAGATTTTGAAAGTATTAAAAGAGGTAGAGGATGACCACAAAAGTGTTGGAAGAAACAATAAAGAATGATCTAGCTTATTGTGAGTTAGCTGCTAAGATGGCACAAGATAGGGCTATGTGGAAACAAAAAATCCATGTATAATATGGGAAAAGGCTTAGTTGTTGTTGTTTGTACTGTTATATGTGTAGCCATTATCCCCAAACCTATGATTTTTGAAAGTTTGAGTGTCCTGTACCACACCCACACCCACCCGCACCTGCACCTGTGTTTGCACTCGCAATAGCCAGGAGAGTAATGCTTACCACAGGGACTGCAGGGTATAATCTCAAAGTTTCAGTCAATGCAGCGTGAAGATAGTGCAGCTTTTCCAGGGATCCTTCTGTAATTGTCTCTGAAAATCGACTAAATTGTCCTTCCTCACAGGGACCAATAATCTCCTTGACCTCCTGTCTGAGCTTTTCTTGTATGAGGGGTTGTTTGCAAAGCAAGTAAGTGAACCATGAAAGTGTTGCAGCAGTGGTATCTTTGCCAGCAAACAGAAAGTTCAGAATTATATCTCTCAAGTACTCATCACTCGTGGTCTCTGGATTCTTCTCTCTCTCCAAAAGAAACCTTGACAGAATGTCCTCCTTTAGCTATTATTTTGTCAAAAAGCAGGAAGATTTTATTAACAGTTACAAAAGTAATAAATTTATTTCCTAAGAGGAGTAAAAGACTGTTATACTTACAGTGGAACTTTCATGGCAAGAGAGCTGCTGTCTTTTAGAAGCGATGAGTTTGTAGATGAACTCATCAACCACTTTGATATTTTCCCGGAATTTTGCTTCTGTGCCCACATTAATCAATCTCTTAACTTTCCAAAATAAGTTAAAATAACGGTGAAAGGTCAAAGCATTTGAATCATCAAACGCCTTGGTAAATCTAGTTGCTTCATCACTAGATCCATCCAAATTATTCAATTTGAGTCCAAATCCAACTTCAAACATTGAATCCATGGCAGACTTTGTAAATAGGTCCTGCAAGGGTAGACATGCATTGCGAAAAGATACATGACTAAAGTTATTTACAAGTAACTAAAATAATGGATTTTTTCTTTCTTTCTGGAAGACAAAGAAAAAGTATGCTTTCAATAATAAGAGATAGCACAACTGAAATACCCTTCTGGCACTTCCACCATATATGCAAAAGGCCAACTTGATTTCCATCAGGAATTATGATTGATCTGTATGCTGTACTTTAGCTATTTCAAGATCTTTAGGATCTAGTGAAAACCATGTGTTTATATCGAACCTGGTTGAAAATTTATACATGGACTCATATTGGAGATCAAGGAGTGACTTTCACGAGAAGAAGGTTCAAGCAGAGCACCAGGGATTATGCTTATGTTGAAACAAATTTGTCATTTGATTGCATAAGGTCATATCAGAGTAACATCATATGCTTCAGTTGTTAAATGGAAGCACAGATTAATGACTTTGGACAAGAAAATAACTCAGACTAAGATATTATTATTTGTTTACTTAGAACACCAAAGACTCCTTAGTTTAGATGGAGGAGGCAATCACTATTAAGAAATAAATGCATTAAACAAGATTGAAAAAACTTACAAAACCTGGTGCCCCAAAACACCTTTTGCGGCAGCCCTAGTGCAACCGTCTAGCCACTTGCTATCTTAATGACCTTAACCCTAATTCTATTATTTATACTACTTCTAACTTGAATTCCTATTTTACCCCTAATAAATATTAATTATTACAACTAAGACATAACACGTTTACTACTCGATATTACACCAGAACACAAACTTATAAACATGACACATTCACATTACAACTCTTTAACACTCCCCATCAAGTTGTAACACCCAACTAGGATAATGTCTCCTTTAATTGTCTGGTGGTAGTAGCTTTAGTTAGAAAGTCAGCCCACTGTTTTGAATATTGAACCTACTCCAGCTTGAATTCATGATTAGATATCTTCTCTCTGATGAAATGACAGTCAATCTCTGTATGCTTGGTTCTTTCATGATATACTTGATTGAAAGCCATGTGAATAACAGCACTACTATCACAATATAGAGGTATAGAATGATTAGAAGGAATGATCAATGAGGACACCCATTTTCCTTCACACATATCTTCCACTATAGCTCTGTATTCTGCTTCCGCTGTAGATCTAGTAACCACTGTCTGCTTTTTACTCTTCCAAGATATCGAATTACCCCCGATAAATGGATACATAATACCCGAGGAAGTGGATCTCTCTATTAAGAGGAGAAACCATCGCCTAATCTAAGCGTCCTGAGTATCCAACAATTTAAGTGTAACCTTTATCTTCATAGACAAGGCCTCTTTCTTAGAGTTCCTTTAATATACCTTTAGGATGTGAATCAATTGCATCCCAACGTGCGCATCACAGCAAGTGAATTTTGAAACCGACTTTATCACAGCTAACCTAAAGTGAGATGTCGGTAATTTGCAACAGCACGGTAGGTGAGTTTCCGCTTTTCCAACTCCATCAGCCTCAGGTCTTCCCGGGATTCGAGAGTGGGCTCCCCCAATTCTTGTAGAAGTTTTAGCATTTAGATCCATAGGAATGTCAATGAGCTTTTGCATTCAATGGGACTAAGTTTCCTACATAGAATATGCGACACGGTGCATACTTCCTCCGTGAAATTACTATACCATCACTGGTTGTGCACCACCTCTATTCCCAAGAAGTATCAAAGTTTGTTAAAGGTCTTTGGTTTGCAAGTAATATGACCAAGATATTGTTTTACTTGACTTATGCAATGGTGATCATCATTTAGTGATAACAATGTGGTCTAAACGATCATGTAATCAAATAAATACACCTACGCGAGCCGAATGCGCGATGGAAGAACGGAAGCGGTTAGCCTCCTTGCATGGTCGCACCAAGCCGCTTTGAACTACAATCTTCTAAATCGGCCCGAATCAAGCCCTGGCAAATTTATGTAAGGGCTATAGAAAGGCCCATTTGTGAAGATGACAAACTTGTCCAGGAGAAATCGGCTTCCCTTTGAAAACTGAACGAAATACTTGGTGGCTGCTTTCCATTATAAACCTTTTTCTTCTAGATCACAATAGAGAAAAGTATCTTTGATGTCCAGCTTGATGATGAGGCTAAGGAGACGGTGGCGAATAATAGCCATATGATAGAAAATTAAGTCAACCGAAGCTATCTTTGCCCATCTTGGTGAGAAAGTATCCCCAATAATCCAAGCCAAAAATTCAGGTATACCCTTTTGTCTACTAGACGAGTTTCGAGGCGATCAATCTTGCCATGTAGGGGCTAACCTTATTTGTATAAATCCACCTGTGACCTTCTAACAACAGATAACTTTATAAAGAGGGAACAGAATAAGTTCTCCAAAGCACGCGTCTCCGGGAAGGAGGCATACATCTCATCGATCATAGCTTGTCTCCTACTCTGCATGAGATAAAATGTCACGCACGGAGAGTTAGGAATAGACACGAAAGGCAGAGGAAGAAATGGCAGAAGCATAATGCGAAGAAGATGGCAAGAAATGATAACTCAAAGTAACATAATGAGGAGAATGTGGTTACGAGTGGGATCGTATACCCTTTAGGAAAGCAATGGGAAGGGTCAACACTGGGGAGGTCTTGTGGTCGAAGCTAGTAAAGGAATCATGCCGGAGGAGGTCCACATTGACTCTACGCAACTTCTCGTGAAGTAGGGCGTGTGTTGAGGATTCTTGTCATGGCCGACGATGATGTAGACTTGGAATGGAGGTGAATAGTAGTGGTGGGTTGCTCGAACACGGGGGTTGGAGGTGTATTAGACTCTAACAAGTGGATAAGAGGAAGAGGAACGAGTAAGACCTCGTAGATAGGCTCAAGAGTCGATAGAAGAGACCGCGAAGAAGTGAGAACATACTCAAAGAAGGTAACATCGGCCGAGACGAGGTAGCTTGGGAGAATCATGGGAAAAGCAATGATAACGCTTTTTAGCCGATTAGGTGTAACCAAGAAAGAAAGCACACTTAATAGATCTGGGCGAAAAAGTTTATCAAGACTCAAGAGTAAGATTATGAACAAAATACGGGTAGACGGAAATACGCGAGGTGGTAGGGGAATGCAAGAGGTAGATGGGAGATATAAAATAGAAAGTAAAGTGGACTTTGGTGATCAAGCACGGAGGTGGGCATGCGATTAATAAGTATTAACAAAAAGTAAGAATTGCATCCACTTCCCTAAAGCGTTTTAAAGTGAATATTACCATGAAGTAAAAAAGGTCAAAGTTGTTTCTATGAGATTGTTTGGTTTTCGTTTCAGCAACCCATTTTGTTGAGGGGTATCAACACATGTAAATTCATGAATAAATTCTGTTGTTTAAGAAAGGCAGAGAAATTTTGATTCACATATCTCTACCATTATTAGACCTCAAACGTTTAATAGTTTTATCAAATTGAGTTTAATCATATGATAAAAACTGATGAAAAATGGAAGAGGCTTCTGATTTTGATTTCATTAAATATATAATTGAAAGGCAAGTACAATCATCAATAAATGACACAAAATATCTCTGACCAAATAAAGAGGTAACAGGACTGGGACCCCATACATCTGAATGGAGGAGTTCAAAAGGCTGAGAACTTCTAGAGTCACTTAAGGGAAAAGTGACTCTTTGATGTTTTCCAAGCTGACAGACTTCACATTCAAACAGAGGTTTATTAACTCTAAGATGAGGGAAAATATAGTGAAGTTTTGAAACAAGAAAGTGACCAAGACGATAATGCCAGAGTTGAATTTTTGAATCCTGAATAGTTGTTGCTGAAGCTTTAAAAGGAGTTTCTTCCTGAACATTGTCTTCCAGAATATATAAGCTCTTCTGCAGTCTACCATGACCAAAGATTTTCCCCGACTTTAGATCTTGAAATACACAACCAATATGAGAAAATGGTACACTACAGTTCATATTTTGAGTTAAAGCACTGACTGAAAGGAGATTTATAGGAAAGCTAGGAACATGGTAAACTTATTTTAAATTTGAAAAGCGAGTGTGTACACTTCTCCGTACAATCATATAAGAATACGAACCATCTGTCAACTTAATCAGTTCTTGTTTTGGAAGAAGTCTGTATTCTAAAAAATAGGATGATTCTCCTACCATATGGTCTGTTGCACCTGAATCAATAATCCAAACTTTGGAATTAGAATAAGAGGCATTACCCTTCACCGAGTGAGTAGCCTGAGCTATTGTAGCTTGAGAGGAAGATGGTTGAGCTTTTTCAGAATAATCTGGTTTCGAGTCCTTCTATCCTCTTAATGAGTTCTTGCATTCCATCCGTATTTGAAGGAGAATTCTCAACAGCATGAGTAGAGGGATTCCTGTTCTTATAATAGTCAGGTTTCCCATGTAATTCCCAACAGTATTCCTTTGAGTATCTGGATTTACCACAATGAGAACAAATGAGTTTTTCTTTTCCATCAGGATTAGATCTGCCATGTCCTCATCCACGTCCTTGGTATCCTCCTCTTCCTAAAAAATTAAAGTTTTCTCCTCTTATTTGAAGTGCATGTTGGTCTGTACCAAGAGCTTTTCAAGATTTCTTCGATCCTCTTCCCTGATCAATAATGAATACACTATTCCCAATGAAGGTAACTCATCTCTTCTTAAGACATTGAGTTTTATAGACTCAAATTCTGAGTTCACCCCCCACAGTAAATCAAATACTTTTTTCTTTTCAAGTTCTGCATTTCTTTCAGTGTAACATGATGAACACTTAATATTGGTGTAATATAGAAGTTCATCCCACAATCCTCGAAGATCTGCATAATATTCACTGATGGATCGAGTTCTCTGTTTACAATTTCTGGTCCTTTCTAATATTTCATACTCCTTGGCAACATTCTTTTTCCGAGAGTAAGCTTCATATACTGCACTCCATATTTCATAAGCAGATTCAGAAAACATAAATGTTTTTGGAATCGATGGAATCATATACTGAAGTAGCCGGATGAAATTAAAGCATCTTCTCTTCTCCAACTTGGATATTGAGTATCATGTATATCTGGTTTTTGTGTGTGTCCCATTAGGTGTGCCCATCTCCCCCTTGCTATAATGGCCAATTCCACTGATCTGGACCATTTCAAGAAATTTATGCCATCTAATTTAGATGTGATTTGAAAATGTTCTAACTTTTCATTGGCACCGAATTCAGATATTCCCATCTGGTTGTCAACTTTTTTTCCTTTACTTCCCATCTGAACAAGTATGAATAACACGACTTAAACAAATTGTATGTTGCTAGCACAATAGACTATCTTGTAGTTGACCGATACTGATGGGAGAATATAGTTGACCGATACTTGATGATGGAGAATATAACTCAATCATTCAAGAGCTAATAACCAAATCTTGATCATGATATTCTTCACTTTCCCAAATCGAAAAACGAGATTTAATTGAATCGTTTAATAACTAATAGGCAAATCTTGATGATAGATTTCTGCACTTTCCCAAATCGGAAATCTAATAAAAAACGATAACAAAGAAATTCACCCTTGATGATGGAATTCTTTAGTGTCCAAATCAGAAATCTGATGAAATCAATATCAAGGAACTTCAAGTTGTTGTAATGATGGAATTCACGTGCCCAAATAAATTGATTCGACCCTAAAGAGTCAGCCGATACTTGATGGATTCCTTCCAAAGAACTTTTGATCAATGATTCAACAAGATCTTCTTGCTTTCAATAACGAAAATCTGCATTTTCTCGCATAATAGGTTCTGATACCATATTAAGAAATAAATGCATTAAACAACATTGAGAAAACTTACAAAATCTCGTAGATTGGAGGCATACTTCCAATCTGCCCCAAAACACCTTTTGCGGCTGCCCTAGTGCAGCCGTCCAGCCACTTGCTATCGTAATGACCTTAACCCTAATTCTATTATTTATACTACTTCTAACTTGAATTCCTATTTTAACCTTGATCAATATTAATTACTACAACTAAGACAACACATTTACTACCCGATATTACACCAGAACACAAACTTATAAACACGACACATTCACATTACAACTCTTTAACAATCACAAACCACCACACTCAAAATTATTCATCCTTCACCAATCGGTTCTTCATTTCTGGAGAAGAATCACTTTCAATATTAGAACAGAAACCATAAGCGGCTAAAACCTACAATTCATATTATTTTGGATCCGCTTTTGGGGATTCTCTTGTTAAAGTTGTTCTTGCATTGGTCTATCTAAATTTCTCATTTTGGCCTGAAATATGACCATGTAAAGGTAATAATTTACTTTCAATATTATGAATGCTCATCGTGGATGGTTTAGGGCTTCAAATCATTTCGGTTTATCAGCTATTATCATTCATTATGTGATGTGAGCCCACTATTTGGCGTACTAGAAATACTAGGAGAATTTTCATGGTTATGTTTTGCACTCCAAGCATGATCATTTTACTCTGAGCTCAGTTGATCATCGAAGGCAGAAATCTGAAATAAGAATTAACTTCAAAGCATGTGAATCCTTGCATAAGAAAGTTGTTGGTATTAGGCACTCATAGTACTCGAGAAGTTAAAACGTATGTTTGGGGCCAATAATACTTGAGAAAAAAAATCATAAATCTCAAGATGCTAAATGCAGTTTATTTGCGTTTTCCTGTTTTTGAGCAGAACAGAGATCTTGCTCAGCCTTCTATAGCCAACAAAACAATTTAACAGTAATCTTGACAGATACGCTTTATACGTAATTGCCAGACAAGAAATATAGTGGTGTATCCTTATATGCGTCTGCGATCACAATACCAATCTCAAAGACAAAATGTGATGAACCAGAAATTTTGGGGGAGACAAATACCGCAAGAATCAACATCACCAACTTACACGGATATCCATGGGCTCGTTGGACTCTGCCATCTCTGCAATCTTCTTTGCAAGAGAAGCAGCGTTGCGCCGGAACACCGCACAGCTGAAGTCTCTCAACACCTTAGTAGAGAACTCGTAGCTAGCTATCTTTCTTTGTCGACGCCACGTCACTCCATCCACCGCGAAAATCCCTTCTCCAAGAAGATCCTTCGTTATCTCTTGATGATACGCGCCCTGCAACCACACTCGCACTATTTATTCATCTGATTGATATCACCATCAAATCCCAACGAAGGCCTTCTGCCCCAAAAGGTTAATCAGAATTGAAAAAACTAGATACCTCTGCGTGTTTTTGTGTGTCTGAGAGTGAGAGAGAGAGAGTAACCTTGACATAATTGGGAAAGTTAGTCTTCAATATGTGCTCGACGTTTGGTGGGTCTGCAGTGTAGATCTCACTATGCGAAAGGGCGAGGAACCTCACGGTTTTGTGCTTGCTAGCAATTTCGGTTTGGTAATCATACAACCTGTTGAAATTCTTGAGCAGTAGGAACATGGTCCCCATTATCGGCGGATACTGATCGTTTCCTACGGATTTCCCCTTGTATATCGTCAGGATGCACACACAGAGCACCAGAAACAGGACCAAGATGACAAAAAGCAAGCCATAGAGAATGCAGGAGAAGATGGTGGTAGCCATCACTCCGTATGTGTGTTTGAGAGGTGAGGACGAAGAAGCAAAGGGTGAAATAGTCAAGCGATGAAAGCTAGAGCAGGCAGGTAGCATGTGCCACCGTCAATGCCAAAAACATCAGGTATCATTTTCTTGTTTTATTGGAAGTTCAGGTGTAGCATGCTTCTTGAGGTATGTACCATTGTTTATATACAGAGAGAATGATAGAACTCTGCATCAACTCCTGGATTGATGGAGTACAACTATTTTCAAATCAAAGGACGAACGTAAGCAAACAACCCGTTAGTGGTCTCCGAGTGATGTTACTTTAAGAAACAACCTAAATCACACCCCCTCCCTTTTATGCTTCAGTATGCATACAACCACCCACTCGCTCTCCTTCCTCTCTTGCTTTCTCGTTGTTCTCCTGTTTCCTCCTACTCTCTCTTGTCGGAGGCTGCACCATCCATCGTCAAACATCCCTCTCTCCTTATGTCATCGGAAAGCACACCGTTTGCTCGTTCTCTCCTCCTCTTCTTGTCGCCGTACCCGTTGCCACGATCCCGTCGTGGAAGCCCTCCACCTGCCGCTCCGCTTTCTCTCGTGTTGTAGACGAAAACCACTCCTTAGAGATAGCCAACTCCCTCCGGACCCACCCCTTCTCCCTCCCCCTCTAAAAAAAATCAAAGGGCACACATCTCTTAAAGGCAAGATGTCCTCCAAGGAGAATCTCTTTTCCAGAGATGCTTCGAAAGGGCACACGTCTCTTTTGAAGGAAGATGTGCAGGAAGAGCGTCGCTTTTACAAGAGAGGTCGATGTTAGGTTGAGTAATATATTCGATATTTTACAGTTGTGTGAGCAAAAATATTTGCTATACGAGGTCGTAGACCTTGCCAATAAGGTTGGCAATCAGACTTTAATAATTTCACATGTTTCAAATACTGAAGATGTCTTAGTTAAGATGTTGGAGATGTACGCAGACTAACTTTGCAGTCCTTGAGTTGGAGACATTTCGAGTCCATGATTTGATGAAGAGATTAACATCCAAAAGGAGAGATGTATTGTTTTTATTGTATCAAATCGAATCGAGTGTACCATTGTATCAAGAAGAGATGGTGCTTGGAGGTACTTTATATTGTAGTTTCTTGTACTTATACTATATTTCATTGAATAGTAGTAACCTTGTTTTTAATTATTGTTTGTAGCGTGTTAAGGAGGTACATGATAAAGTAGCACATGTGATGGAACGCTTAAAATGTTTGCCACACCCATTACCGATGGACCCTCCTATCGTAGAGATGCTTAACCTGTGCTACTAATGAGTTAATTAGCTTGACGATGTCTGATTATATGGTGGTTGATGGTGCATGATTTAAGCTTTTTGTCAATACTTGTAGTTGATGGTTCAAATGTACATAAATGTTTAACAATGAAACATACAGTTTAACTTTGAAAGATGACAATTATGTGATATTAGTAACATGTGATATTTTTGTTTGATCATTTTGTATATTTTACAATTTGATACATTGTGGATACTGAAAACCGAATATGAAGGGAAATATCTTTATTAACATAATTCAACTCTAATTAATAAATATAATTATACATAAGCTAATCATAAAATCCTGTTAATTATAGATAGGCATTAATTCATGCACAAAATGATAA
Organism: Brasenia schreberi; assembly: GCA_036023115.1. Taxonomy (NCBI): domain Eukaryota; kingdom Viridiplantae; phylum Streptophyta; class Magnoliopsida; order Nymphaeales; family Cabombaceae; genus Brasenia; species Brasenia schreberi. Next base: position 4,976,793 of record JAYKKT010000058.1, on the reverse strand, counting down.
ATCTCAATTTAGCTATACTTTTATCTCGATATCATGTCCAACAAAAAAAATGAGTGCGTTGGAGATTTGTAAATCATATACAACTACATAGAAAATGAGATGCAAATTAAGTAATAATATAGATGAAGAGATGTGAGAAACAAATTAAATGAAAATATTCATCAAGAGATGCGAGAGAAGAGAATAGAGGGATACCTTATGGACGTCATGTTAGCCACGGGGTTGATGAAAAGAGAAATGGACTGTATGGGGATAAAGGGGTGCAAGCATAGTGAAAAAAAAGGGCGCGTATAATAACAATGCTCTAAAATTACCTTTATGATATCGTAAAGATGCTTTTGCTGTGTACAATTATAAGATAAACTTATGGGATAAAATAGAAAAAGACTTATACATCGTAATACCTTATTACACACACACACACACACACAAAGAGAGAGAGAGAGAGAGAGAGAGAGAGAGAGAGAGAGAGAGAGAGAGAGAGAGAGAGAGAGAGAGAGAGAGAGAGAGAGAGAGAGAGAGAGAGAGAGAGAGTAAATATACTCGACTAGAAAGGGAGAGGACTCCTTTGTCATCTTTGTCTTGGCTGAAACCGCTTAACACGCGATTACACTCCTTCCTATTGTCGTTTTGACTGGAACTTCCTGCTGGATGGAATCTATATTTGTGTGTTGTATATAACATATATTTGTGTATCTCATACATACACACACACACACACACTTACTGCAACTAACTCAGCTAGTTCCATTCAATAGAAAAAAGTCAGCTAGCTAATATGTTCCAGTTTTGTCTTTATCCAAATGCATTTTCTTGCAATTTTTTATATTTCCTTTTCCTTTTGGTGATTTTAACTATTATGTACATATATAATCTATATATTTCATACATATATACATGCATGTATGTACATACGTAGTTATTACAGTTAGGTCGGGTCGACCAGAACCTGAATACCTCGGCTTAGGGTTATACAGAGTGACCGGAGAATGAACAAGTTAGTTAACGGTCAACCTGTTTTACACAAACTAATGTGGCCAGGCACTACCCGACCTTTGGGCCCGATTTCCTACCCCTACTTGGTAAGGTGTTGATGGTTATGTTTGGTTCGGTTTTAGCCTCACACTCGAACCAAACCCTTATACTCGGTTCTTAATTTTTAGAAAACTGAACCAAACCATGTCATAGTCACAACTGAACCAAACCGAGCCAACCATTTTGGTTGGTTTGGTTTTGAACAAAGGTATCCTTATATTAGAATTTGACAAAATACAAAATATTATGCAACCAAATTATTTAGATATATGGTCCAGATTTTGTGTATATGAGATTATAAGCTCATATATATAATCTTGCAGATTTGTATCTATATAAATATATAAACTTTATGTATATGTCCAGATTTTATAGGTATATAAGATTATAAAACTCATATATATATATATATATATATATAAACAAACTTATAAACTTACAAAGATATTATATATATAATGATTTGGTTCAGCTCTCATGGCTCAATTACAATATTGAGACTGCAAACCGAACCGTCAATTGTTTTCGCTCTTAGAATCGAACCAAACCAAACCATTCAACATCTAGAATCGAATCAAACTGCAGTTTAATTCGGTTCTAGATGTCGAGCAGTTTAACTGAACGAAGTGAAGCGAAGGGGCGGATTCCAACTGTTTCTTGAGCACTTCTGCTCCGTTCGTTTGTCAGCCTGACAGATACTTCACTCAAAAACACCTTCATTGTGATTTCCTTGTGCTAATGGAGAGAAAAAGTAAAATAAATAGTACAACAAGAAGCCACTTCTGTGTTAATTCATTACTGAAAGCTTTTCGTTCTTATATTTGAGGAGGTTAATTTTTATTGTTTAGGAGGGGCGACTTTGTCGACTACTACAATGACGTGCTTTGTTTTTTGAACCAACGCAGTTCTTGTTATATTTCCAGTTGTGCTCGCCGGATTCATATTTTTTATTGTGCAGACAACATTCTTTTCCAGCAAAAAGCTTCCCCCGGTTGCGGGAACCAAGCTGAACCAACTCATCAGTTTCCAGATTTAGTCCATGGTTACCAAACCGAGGTAGAAGCACGCGGCGTTTCTTCTCATCTGAGAAGGAACGTGTATAAACCGGGAAGCATATACTCAAGAACGATTTCCACAAGTATGGGAAAGTACCCGGGGTCCTTTTCTTTTTATCTTGGCAAATTATTTTAACGCCGTGCTATCTTTTTATCTTATGCATGGCGTCTTATCTTTGTCTTATCCGTGGATGGGTCATTTTATTTAACTTGCAGTTCAATACGAGCATCTGCACTTTAAGGAGCTTCTTGATGATGGAATATTCTTCGCCATTGACGGCGAGGAGTGGCGGAACCAGAAGAAGTTCACCAGCTATGAGTTTTCCACCAAGGTCCTAAGGTATTTCAGCAGGCGCGTTCCTGGAGAAATGCCGGAAAATTTGCCGGGAACATCTCAGAACACGCGAACACGAAATTCGATACGCAGGTGAGCACCAGTGGAACCTGGGATTACTTGCCACTGCGTGCAACTCAAGAACAGATCGTCTATCTGTAGATCCTAGAATCCATTAATTGTATTCATGTGAACGACTAAGACTCCAGTTGAAGGACATAAGACACTTTTACGGAAAGAGCCAAACCTTTCGTGGGGTAGATCGTCTATACCATGTTATCTCACATGCCGGATCACTTGATGAAAGCCACACATGGATCCTTTCATCACAACAAGCCACGCACTCATCAGAATGGATCCCACGTGCACGATCATTCGACGAAAGCCACAGTGGACTCAATTTTCAAAGTAGGATTTGAAGTTGAGCTTAATGCTTTTGATAGATCATCTGGTGAGGAAAGCATAAGATAAGCTAAGGCTTTGATGATTCAAGTGAATTATAAACCCTTGACAACCCCTTGTGGGTGAAAAAGCTTCCAAATGTGGGGGCTCAAGCAAAACTCAAGAAAGATGTTAGGGTCATTGATGAATTCGTCTTCAAGTTGATTAACAGCAAAAGCGACCAAATGTCTAGGTTCGCCACTCAGGTTCTTTTGCAAGCTTTTCCTCATTTGAATTTTGTATTAGCCTTTTTTATCAACTACTGGATCATACAACCAAGTGGCGGATCTAGAAAATAGTGTTGGACGGGCGACGCATATATTTCATCGTGTTATATATTCACTATTCACTGTAAAACATACGTTCTACCCTAAATTTTCAAAATTTAAGCGTGAGACCGCCCCCAACCCCTCCATATAGATCTGCCATTGCATACAACATAAATCATCTCTGTTTTGGCTTGAATATCTCGGTTCAACATCTATGTTTTGGCCTGAATGTCTTGATTCCGCAAAACCATTTCTTCTAACTCCTTTTAATATGTATTCCTTCGAATCATTTGCGCGAAAAGAAAGAAGACGTACTGTCAAGTTCCTGCTTGAGAACAAGAAGGATTCACTAACATGACTGAAGAGAATCTGAGAGACTATCAACTCAATGTCATAATAGCTGTCAAGGACACAACCGCAGCAACACTTTCGTGGTTCTTTTACACGATGCAAAGGCACCGTGACGTACAGCTTAATGTTGCTAAAGATATAGAGAATTATGTTATTGATAACAAAGAACACCAAAGAGAATCCATGGCCGATCTCACCGAAAGGTTGACTGAGGCAGCCCCGGACCAAATTACATGCAGCTGCCAAGGAGACGCTCCTATATCCTGCTGTTCGTCAGGTAGATGCATTGGACCCTTCGAGTGTCAGTAGTGATTCCCCACCGATAAAATTTTCTCAACTTAGAAATTTTTTGTTGCAGTAAATTTTAGGAATACAAAGACTGGGATTCAATTTTTCAAATTCATAATATACCTCCTCAAAATTGTTCTTCACAATCATATGGAGAAAGATGGTTTGGCAAAACATTTAGTGCCTATCAAAATTGTCATTTTACATACCAGTTTCCAGAGTTTATTTCGTAAGGGTGCTTTTGATATCTTTTCCTCTATTTGGAGGATCCTACTGGACATGGGTGCATTTGTATCTTTGTCAATTGGAATACTTAAAGCAGGGAGACCGTTTGCTAAACTAAGATTTACTTTTTGATCAAGTGATCATCTGGACATCAATATCTAGCACCGAAATGAGTGTCATCCATGTGATGCCATCACCAAGATATCATTGAGATGGGATGAATGCTGTGTAATGTTGAGAGATGACAATCTCCCACATCACTTGATCTCTTGTTTCCTGAATTCCTCCATCCCCGAGCATGATTTCTTGCATTAGAAAGGAACCAGAACCTTTTGCGATATTTGTGGCTGACTCTCTCTCTCTCTCTCTCTCTCACATAAACCAAAACCAATCCTTTAGCAGAAGAGGTGTATAATGGAGTTCTACTTGTTATTGTGCTTGATCTTGTATCATATTTACATTTTCTTCTAATGTTTTATCACACCTCACTTAAATTTCATTATTTTATCTTCTATTTTTGTTACACCAACCTTTTCTCTGGGTCCGATCATTTCTTTTATCGCCATACTTCTATCTCAAATATCTCATTCACACTTGCAGTAATCACGATTGACTGCCAACGATGTGCTAAGAGCATTATTAGTCTTACCACATTTTATTTATTTATCTTTCAAATGTAATAATATCTTTCGGGCGTCATCACCCCATATGGGCTCCAATGTGCCCATCGCAATGGAAAGATAGAACACCGTGTCTCCCTTTTCCACGAGGGAACCATCCGGCAGAATGTTGTCCACAAATCCAAGTATCAGTTCCTGCATAACACAGTTTCTGATCATTAACAATCAAACTTCGGTCCATCATAAGTTCTCTGATGCATCTAACTAACAATGATCTAAGGTACTAAAATTCAGAAATTTCATCGATTTCATATGCTACGATGGTCTTCATTCAACACGGGTAGTGCAAGTTCACGGCATTTCTGGTGATCTTAAAGTCCCATATCTTCTTGTGAGGGAATAAACATAGAAATTAGCCAGATTAAAAATGGCTTGTGAGCTGTTTCTTTTGTATCATATCAATAATGTTTATCTCAAAAACTCCACTGGTGAATAATGTTGTCAATGGTTTCAAATGAACTAAACAGATTCATTTGCTTATCTGGGCCAGACCCGAAAATGTGATATATAGTGCTGGATATGATTGAAAGAAATTATACCGCATTGAGATCAAACTTGAGTTTCAATTAGGATTTCAACGTTTGGCTGTAGTTTAGTGGTAAGAATTCCACGTTGTGGCCGTGGAGACCTGGGCTCGAATCCCAGCAGCCACAGTTACTTGGTATTTTCCTTCTGAATGCCTTGATGACTATATTTAGTTTGCATCTTTTATTTCTTTCCTTTCTGAGACTGAATCCACATGCACGTGCTGGGTATGGAACTATGGACCTTCAAGTTGTGAGTTGACTCGTTGATCACGTTCAATATGCATCTTTGATTGATGTGTTTGTATATAAAGAATTCATAAATCGTTTTCATGCTCATGATATTACAATCATGGTACCTTCCTGGTGGATGTAAAAATGAATCCATTGAAAGCGTTGAGTGAGCGCCTTCGGCAATTATGTGTATCGAGTAAATATACTGCAAAATACTGTAGCCTGACCCCACACAGTTAGCTCACCTGGCAGGCAGCACTGTCGATTCAGTGACTTGCGAGACGAAGGTCATGACTTCAATTCCCGGGCTATGCACACCTGTCTCTGGCTTTCCCATGAACACCCCTTCCAAAAGAAAAAAAGGAAAAAAATGTGCCCCGAACCCTGATTAATTTCCTTCTCATGTTAATTCTGTGGGCATGCAGGCTGGGCCAAGGATCCGCTTAGGGAAGGAATTTGCGTATCGGCGGACGAAGGAAATCAAGTACAGAACCGTGCCGACCCTGCAAATCGAAGACGGGCTCCATCTAATTGCTTCTTGTGGAGCATAGGTCGTTCGACTTCTACTTCATGTTCCTCGCACCAATTTGATCTGAAAGCGATTTCACGTATGATTACCCACCATGCGGGGATCAGTTGCTTGTAAACATGTTAAAGACACCGAGTGCACGAAACAAACGGCCAACTGGCTAACATTCTGTTTCTTTTTCTCTCTTTCTAAAAAGAGATTAATATATATTAGTATCTTTAGATACTAGCAAATTCAAACAAATTTCAGTTCATTTTTAATAATAGATAGTTGAGATTTGAAATTTTAAAAGGAAGAATGTTGATGTAAATAAAGTATACAATATACATTAAATACATGCAATTCCTTTTTATTATTCTCATACTTTTTTATTATGATTCTTATTTGAATTATTCTAAAATTTAAAAATTATCATAATACCTGTCGACTGTTTGAACTCTCTTTCTCAATTCCCATCTCACTAGTGAAATGCTCACACCATTTTCCTGGTAATCCATAGTTCCAAACTTGATCTATAACCATCCACCGTTCCATAGTATTTTGAATATGATTGAAAAAGGAAAAGAAGGAAAGAGAAAAGAAAAAAAGAAGAAGAAAAGAGAGAGACCAATTTGAAGAGGATTTCATTGATTTGTAGATGTATGTAATTGATTTGATATATTTTACTGTTTATTTGATGTATTATTTTGTTTTTTACTAAAATCAAAATGAAAAAATAATATGTGACACATATACATCTTCTTGACGAAAGAAATGTGGTTTGCATCTTTTCTTGTTTTATGCAATGTTTGTAAAAATATATTTGTATGTTTCTTGATTTTTTTTTCTTTTCTTCTTATTTTTTATTGATTTTGTCTTTCTTGTTGTTTGATTTTCTTCTTCTTTTTTTCTTTTTCCTTGATTTCATTTTTTTGAGATTCATAAGAGTACAAATGGTTTAGTTGTGAAAAAGGTAACAAGGTAAAAATAAATGGAATGTTCATTGTCGTTGCAAAGAGACCCGGCGAAAGAGACACTAGAGTTGGGTGACTGGAGAGAGGAATTGATGAGGGTTAATTTTAGTATTTTTGAAAAAAGAGTATATAGATAATAAAAAGAATTAGTAATCTTTATATATATATATATATATATATAAGGAGAGAGAGAGACTTTGTGGTACTAGGTAGCTTGGAGCGACCTAGGGTAGTTGGTAAAGTCAATATGGTTGGTACTATCCTGCATATTTCATCGCTGTTCCCTCTGGTAAGGTAGTAACAGTCGTTCACCATTACGGGCAACTGTATCTTTATGTGCGAAAATATAGAAAAATTCCTGCTGCAGCTCACTGCGAGAGGAATGAAGGACGGAGCTCCTACGCAGGAAGCCTTGTCGATGGTGGTATTTCGCATTCTTAAAAAGTTTAGAACGTAACGTGGGAATAACTGGATTCTAAAACCGTAAGGCTGGTTTTTGGGCGTAGTCTTTAGGAACATATTCATTTGCACATTGTTATTCTTCGTCTCTATGCTTCTTATGAATTAAAATTGCTTACCAGTCAATACCAAATCAACGAAGGTAGGGCGACCTTGGATGACTTCTTTGTTTATTACCCCCAAATCATAAAAACCTGTGAGGCGCTAAAAACAGCTACATGTTAGATGCACTTATCATGCCCTTTTGATATGCATTCGTCAACAGCGGACGATTCTCAAGGAATCGTCAAGTTCTTCATATACCGACTTACGCATTCGATAAAATTCAAAATTGATACGTGTGCATCCTTTTTACTACCTACACCTTTTTTAAGTATAGCTAAAATACTTCGACACAATTTCTCTCATTTTCTTCTCCTACAAACATACGTCTTCTTGGATGATTCCGACATCATTCTCAACATCTTCCAATAACTTCCAACAACAATTCAAAGTTTTCTTATTACCGATTTATATTCAACATTCAAAAACGAAAAACAATCGAATTGAAAAACCAATGAACTAACAAACTCTCTCATCTAATTAAAGAAGAAAAAGATAATAATATACCATGATATTTGAGATTGTATGGTTGATTAGATAAAAAATAAATATTATAAATCTTTCGTCGAATCTTATTCTTTCTCGTCTTTTTCTTTCCGTTGAATTGTTATAATAAAAAAATAGAGATATGGCATAACTGTGTATCCCTAAACATATAGCTACATAGCCATATCTCTACCCTAACTCACAACAATTTCACCATTGCCGAATTCACATTATCAAATAAAAAAAAGCAAAATATAACTAAATCCATGACAATAACAAAAACACAAAATACCTCAACAAATCAAGCCCTCAAACCTCATTTTCTTTATGTTCTCTTCTTTCTAATTTTTCTATAAGAGAGGTGACAAGAGCTCTAACAAGATTGAGTAATGCATTGTCTAAGAATAAAACAACCCCACTGTAGAAGAAAGCATTAGTATCAATGAGATAAGAAAGAAGAAGAGAGCTCGCAACAAAGAAGGAGAAACGGCAGTTGAGGTCGAGGGTAATATAGGAACTTTTGAAAAGCCTAGAAAAAGTGTATATAATAATTTGAGATGTACAAATGGTAATCCTCATCAAATTGATGCTTTGGTGCCAGATCGGCCATGGATCAAGTGATCTGGGAGAACATGATCTAGTTGCAACAGTGCCATGGTGATGACAGGAGAACGTGAATGGCGTTGACATGCATTTTCGGTGTTGGATCACAAGCCCAGATCCAACGCGATTTAACATCTCTACCAGATGCCAGGGACCTCTTTAGCAGCAGAAACTCCTTGAGGGACATTTGAGTTTTGAAAAGGTGAAATGATAAAAAGCAAGTTATATAATTGGGTTCAATTGGGTGTGGATGGGGATTTTGGCCTAAGGAATGCGGCTAGGGCGATAATTGTGAGTTTACTATATGTCGGAATTACCCAGAAGCATCCAAGTCAAAGAAAAGTTATGCCTCCTGAATCAGAAGCTGTCCAAAGATTTCAAAAGGAAGATAAATATTCATGAAATTGAACGTCGGATGCTGTATGCAAGACCTTAAGGTTTGCAATTTACTATGTTTTGGATTGTGGCTTTGTAATGCAAGCACAGTAACCAAAATAAAGGTGCTTGTTGCATGTGAACACCAAAAATTGGGATCCTTTTCAATGCCAAAAGCATTTCCATCCGCTGCAATGAAATCTTTGTTCTCCAATACCAGTTCAGACCCATTATGGCCAAAAATGCAGTTCACCCAATTCAATGTTCTCGAACACAGAGGCCCCTTAGTAGTAAGGTTTATTTAGAAAACCGACCCTTAGTCGGCTTAAGGCATCAAAGTGAATAAATCCCCCTCGACAATCTCTGACTTTACACTAAGACAGTGAAACAACAGAATAGCAAAGAAAACTGATGAAATTAGAGAATAAACAGAGAAATGAAGAAAAGAGTTTCCATTGAACAAAAACATGTGCATTATATACAAAACTTTGAACCAAATTCCAAACTGTCAATCATCATGCAGTTGAGCAGATAGATACCTCTGATAAATTTCCGTCCACAGATGAAACAAAACAAGAAAGAACGGATGCCATCCAGACAGTTGGGCAAGATTGTGGTCTACTGAGAAGGCTAAGATGATCGATTCTTTGGAGTCTCCAATTTAAGCGCCACCAAGATAAGATGCTTATAATGATCAACATCGCAAAAGTTTTTCAAAATCCTCTCTTGGATTTGTGATCTGCATCTCCTCCCTTCTTATGTTAACAAAAGTAGGAAGCCTTTTTGGGGTGTACATATGCATATATAGAACATACTGTGTGCAGCAAACTTCCATAACGAATGAACTTTCAATCATTTCCCAAAACAAAAACTTCAAATGACAGCCATGGAACCCTTGCTAAATCTAATAAGTGCTCCTTCTGGTAATAGTTCACCTCGTAGCCTCCAAAAGACGGCAAATGTACAGATGATGAATGCACAAAAGAAATAATAAAGAATAAAAATACAGCTTCTATGGAACACACCAATAAAGCGTCTATCAAGAGAACCCCACTCAAAGCGAACAAAGAAAGTAAGCAAGAAACACCCCAACTGACCTCAATAAATATGTATAAAAGGCAACTACCAAAACCCAAGAAAATGGGAAGATGCGTAGGCTTCAAAACTGACCTCATTAATGCTGTTCAGGCGGCATCACTAAGGGTAACTGCAATAGTGTTCCATCATGGATCCGATGCCTTGATCTTTTTCTTCAATAGAATCTGGATAACAATGTTCCTATTTGATGAGAGGACTTAATCCGTCACCTTCCCAGCCAAGCCGAAGCATTTGATCTACAACTTTCAAGCTCAACTGTCAATAAAAAAGACATAATAAGAAACATGAATGATTCAAAAGTGATATAAATGGATATGTGGCACTTTTATGTCGAAGGGGTGCATTTTCTATATAGGATATTCTGCAGCCAAAATTTCCAGGACAACCATAGGATAATGTACAAGTAGAGAGTGGGAAACTGCATACCAGAAATATGTGGCCACAGATGCAGACATAACACACAGGACACATGAGCAACAGACAGAGTGAGGGTGGGGTGGGGTTGGGGGTGGGGGGTGGAGGTCTCAACTATGGTTAAAATAAAAAGACTTCTTTTTTATTTATTGGAGGAGTGTGAGACAGAACATGCTGTTGGAGATCAAGTTGACGATGAAGATTGAAGATTTCTATTTCTGTATTTAATTTTATGTCTTGAATAATTTGGAAAGTATTAAAAGAGGTAGAGGACGACCACAAAAGTGTTGGAAAGAAACAATAAAGAACGATCTAGCTTATTGGGAGTTAACTGCTAACATGGCACAAGACACGGATCTGTGGAAACAAAGAATCCATGTAGCCGACCAATGTCTAGTATGGGAAAAGGCTTAGTTGTTGTTGTTTGTTGTTGTCTTGAATAATTTGGATCCCAATGGATAAGAATATGATCTAGTGGGAATCGGGTCTCATTAATGTCCTTAAGTAAAAACAAATTTGTCTTTTAAGTTAAAACATATGTACTATAAAACCCTAAACACGTTTTAGGGTGAGATAAGAATGATAATAAAAAGTGAGAAGGAGTCTGCAGTAGCCCTGAGGGTGCCGACCTTCATTTCTGCACATGGATTTCTTTATTCAGTATTGATGCATTCTCAAGACACTTAACAACATGGTATCAGAGCTTAGAGTGGAAGATCCAAGCTGCTGAAGCGTGGAAGTCAACCTTTGCATGAAGATCTTGGCTGCATGGAAGACAACAAAGGGCTGAAGCCAATCGTCCACATTGATATCATCAACAAGTGGCTCACAAGGCAGTGGAGTCTACCAAAGATCTAAATTTATTATCAAAGTTCTGCTATATAGATAACCAGCAAGTCGTGCAGAGTCCTGTTATATCTAAGTCTGTGGAGATCTCATCAATCGTCTCTTCTTGGATTGTTTGCATTGGACATATTTGAGAACTTAAGACTTCCTTCACAAATGTATCTCTGAGCTCATAGAGGTCAAAGACTTTGTATCTACCTCCAAATTCTTACTTCCAGATCAAATCCACCTTTCTCATCGCCCAACTGCTTATTCCATTTGTAGTCTTAATGCTCCATATAGACTAGTTTCCAAGCAATCAGACACTATTGTCCTTCACGACAACCTTGGAACTATTTTCCTAGTTAATCAAGACAGACCCGATTCCATTCGTGCCCTATGTGGGTGTAGTTAAGATTCATATTGGATTGAAAAAGAAGGAATCCCAGACAAGTAGTTATTTTACAGATTTGTGCTATTAATCTTTCTGTTTAGCAATGCTACTTACTTACATTACGGAAGATGACATATTTGATTGTTATGGAAAGAAACAAAATGAGAGATAGTTGTGATAATAATTTCTCGGATAAAGGGGAGGTATTTCAAATCACAAACTTTAAGCTAGATGACAATAACTATTTAGAATGAGTTAGATCCATTGAGCTAGCTGTGATGATGAGGGGGCGATGAGATTACCTCACTGGAGATATTTCCCAACCACCTACAACGGATCCTCTTTATTTAAGATGGCGTAGGGAAAATGCACTTGTCAGTGCTTAGCTTATAAACTCTATGGTACCCTCTATTGGCAATACATTCATGTTTCTAGAGTCAGCAAAAGATATTTGGTTAGCAGTTCAAGATACCTATGCTTAGAGGAAGAATATAACAAAAAAATATGATATTATTGAGAAATCATGAAGTGTAGATAGGGAGGTAGATCCGTGAGTGAATATTATGCGGAACTAAGAGGCTTATGGGAAGAATTACAAGTTTATTCGAGGACGAAATGTGAAAATTGTATGGAAGAACGCAATCAAGAATTTGAGGAACAAAAAATATTTGATCTCTTGTGGGGCATTTCTTTTGAATATGAAGCTTTAAAAAATAATATTCTTAGCAGAGAAGAGCTTCCCTCATTGAGCACAATGTACTCCATCTTACTTCGAGAAGAAGATCGGAAACATCTAGAGAAAGAAACCAAGATTAGCTCAGAGACTACTGCATTTGTGGGTAGGAATCCTTCTAACTCCTCATTCTCTTGTGGGAGAGGAAGATATGGGCGTGGCAAAGGTAAAACCTCACTTATTTCTAAAGAGAAAAACAAATTAACTTATTCTCACTATGAAAAAACAAGACACACAAAGGAGACTTGCTGGGAGCTAGTTGGTAAACCTACTTACTATCAGAATAGGTCTAATAAAGCTTACTTCAACAGTGACCAAGGTGACAAACACAATGCAGAAAGCAATGCAACTTCATTGCCTGCCATGAATAAAGAGATTGAGACGCTTAAAGCTCGTCTAAGTGATTCACAAACTTCTTCTATCTCTTCTAATGTTGACTCTCAAGCTACAATGACATACCCATTCTCTTTTATGGCTAAGGGTAACATATTTATTTCTCATTTAAGAACATGGGTTATTGATTCAGGTGCCATAGATCATATGGTCAGTAGTCGGGATTTCTTTAACTCCTATGAGTTGACTCATGGCAACATTAATATTAGATTGGCTAATGATCACATACTCTAATAGTTGGAAAAGTAAATATCATTACATCTTTTGTAATATTAAAGAATGTCTTACATGTTCCAAATATTTCAATAAACTTATTATCCGTATTTGTCATGACACAAGATCTAAACTGTCGTCTAATTTTCGATTATACTGGATGTTATTTTCAGGAACTGAGGACGGGGAGGATCTTTGGTCAAAGGTAATATGCGGAAAAGTCTCTATTTCTACGATGAAGTCAGAGGAGCAACAATGCAGACAACAATAATTACAGCAAATCATAAGGGAGAGTTATCTTTATGGCACCAGAGATTAGGACATTTACCTTTATAAAAAATTAGGATGTTATTGCCTTAATTTACTCATTGTAATGATTTAAATGTGAACTGTGAAACCAGCCAAAAGGTAAAATATCATCGTGTTTCATTTCCTTTGAATGAAGAAAAATCCTCTAAACCATTTGAAATTGTTCACTCTAATGTTTGGGGACCCTGCTCTACTACTTCATTACATGGTCACAAATACTTTATTTCTTTTATTGATGATTGCACCAAGTTTACCATGATATATCTTAGGAAAACCAAGGAGGAAGTAAAAAATATCCTTCCCATATTCTGTCACTTTATACAAACTCAGTTTTAGCACAATGTCAAAATTATTTGCAGTGATAATGGAGGTGAATATATGTCTCAATCACTCCACTTATATTTCTTAGATCAGGATATTTTGCATCAAATCTCATGTTCACATTCTCCACAACAAAATGGTGTTTCTGAAAGGAAGAATAGACATATTCTATAGGTGGCTAGAACTCTTTTGCTTGGATACGAAGTTCCAAAGATTTATTGGGGTGAAGCAGTCTTAACTGCTGTGTATCTCATCAACCGTATGCCAAGCAGGGTTCTAAATGGTCTATGTTATCAATAGCGGTTAGCGGGTTGTTAGCGGTCGACCTTGATATAGCGGTAGCGGGGATATAGCGGTACACTTTTAGTTATGATTAAAAAATTATATATATATATATATATAATGGGTTCTCTAATTTCTAAAAAATATCAAGATCTTAAGTAGATTATTGCCATGAATAGATAATAACACATCAGCTGCAACAACTAAGAGCAAATTTTGGACGTGAAACCCATCAGTTTATGAGCTATAAGATAACAAGATAGGCCTTTTGTAATTCTATCTAACAACTCAACCATATCCAGTTCTTTTGGCAGTCGCAGAGGGAACATATCTTTTACATTAAGGACGCCCATTTTCATCCCTCTTCCAAAGTAGAATTGCCCAACCATTTGCCTGCACTTAACCTGGCTTTCCTTCAGCTGTGCCAACTTCTGCACAATCACAAGAACGTTTTGGCTCTCTAAATGGTACTTTTATAGACAATTTTGCTTTGTAACAAAGTTATAGTTTAGCATAGGTCTCGATGAGAGTCCCATCCATGGGGTTTTACACTTAGACTGTTACATTGAATGGTCCATCACCAAAGGCGGATCTACATTGTGATGTGACCACCATCTTGAAATTCTAAAAATTTCTATAGAATTTTTTAAAAGAGTGATAAATATGTGTCCTTACTTAAGGACAAATTTAGTAAGGACAAATTTCTATAGATAAAAATTTCTTGAAATTCTATAGGTTTTAAAATTTGGATCCTAATGGATCAAAATATGATCCATTGGGAATCGGGTCTGATTAGTGTCCTTAAGTAAGGACAAATTTGTCTTTTAAGTTAAAACATCTGTACTATAAAACCCTAAACACGTTTTAGGGTGAGATAAGAATGATAAATAAAAAGTGAGGAGTCTGCGGTAGCCCTGAGGGCGCCGACCTCCATTTCTGCGCAACGATTTCTTTATTCTGTATTGATGCATTCTCAAGACACTTAACAACACATGCTACTTTCATCAAAAGAGGCTGAATATAGAACAATAGCTATGGCTACAGCAGAGCCATTTTGGAGGAGACCACTTCCTGGTGATATTAACATCACATTAACCAAGACAACAAGAATGCCTATATTGCCAACAATAATGCCTATCATGAAAGGATGAAGCACATTGAGATGGTTGCCAAACATTTTAAGAAGAGCCTTTAGGAAAGAATTTAGCCTATGTATGTTTATAATGTCGATTGGCAGACTTCTTCATGAAGGTTGGCACCGATCCTATGTTTCATTTCTAGTTAAACAAACTTCCTTCTCTTACTTAATTTGGAGAGGTGTGAAACATGCACTTATTTTAGTTTATGATATTACGTTTTTCCTTTTTTTTCTTGGTTTTGACAGAAAGCGGCTAGTTGAACTAGTTGTTGGGGCTAGGCTATTTCTCCTCTTGGAAAGCATACTTTTCAAGCATTATGACATTCAATGCAAGCTAGTTCAATTCGATATTTGTTCATGTACCATTGAGATTCATGTCCTGGATGATTTTATTTACCAGTAATGTCACATTTCTTGATGTCTTGATTGCAAATCTAGGAATGGCCTACCAAGAAATGGTGAAACTAACACTAATAACTATTTTAAAGCAAACTTACAGCAGGGTCTGTGAAAACCATCAACTGTTTGTCCGCTGTTGAGACAACCAGATTGGTATTATCCTTGTTCAGCGCCATGGTAGTAATATCCTGACCTTCTTTTAACTCTATACTGTAAAATACCTGTCGAGGACAAACAGGTATGTAGATCAAATATGGTAATAATAAGGTTAGTTGAAAGGAGACAAACAAGTTTATAGACCCCAAACCTTGAGTTTGTGGAGATCCAGAAAACAGATAGAGGGAATGGACACTTTGTATTTGTAAGTTTCCTCATCATCCACCTTCAGATAGGAAGAACATCTTTCACTTTTATTTGCTTCTACTTCTGAGACATCTAAAGAGTTGTTCTCTTTTCCTGCTTCCTCATCACATGAGCTGACACCAACCAATAAGCTTTCTCCATCAACTGAAACTTCTAGGCAGCTTATATTGCCGAACAATGGGGATAAGGTCGCAGTGGCTATGCGGATACCATTTACTGTGAACGTGCAGAGCTTCTGATCACACTTGTTCCAGGTGGCTATAACTCCTCCTGAAGAAAGGCAGACAGCATGGGCCACAGAAACATCTAACTGGCGTAATAAACGGCCCCTCCTGATTGAGTGCAGAAGCACTCCTGGATTCTGAGAGCAGGAAACAGCGATACCAATGTCAGAATTAACACAACAGCATAGCACCTCAATGAGATGTCCCCGAAGGATATGTATCGGGCCTTCAATGAAACACTTTCTCTTGCTTTCGGTAGTTGTACCCGAGCCACTTAACGGACTAGATGGAGGAGCAGTAGTTGCAGAGGACTCTGAATTGTTGCTCGCAAGTGGTGCAGTGGCATAATGTAGCCTCCAGAGGATTAATGTTGTATCCCGTGAGCCACTAACAAAATAGTGACCGCTGGGGCAAATAGCAACGCAAGTAACTGGTGCACAATGCCCTGCTGCACTCTCGATGGTCTTTGCCCCATCAGATGATATTAACTTTAGAGAATTATCTGCATGGCCACCTGATGATGACAAAAGGGTAGAGAAGCACAAAAATGAACTCTTAGATGGTAAAATGAGCATAAAGAGGCATCTAATTCTAAAGTACAGCTTTTATTCATGATCCTTGTCATGAATAAAAGCTGTACTTTGCATTTTATGTGCTCGGACTTTCATTCTGAATGAAGGGCAAGTAGATTCCACAAACACCATTTAAGCAGTCACAGTCAGATGCTGGAAGATTTTCCATCAATTAATGCATGAAAATGGTTTCTTATATACCATATTATGCTTAGGGAAGCAAAAATTAGGAAGAACAAAATTCAGCAAAACATGCACCTTTCCATTTTAGGCACAATGACTGTACGAACAGCACAAGGTCAGACTTGCTTGTATTCGCTTACCAGTGATAATATCATTATTAGAAGTTATGGCAACCACAGCACCACTTCTAATTCCAGAAGTAGGAAAAGCCAATGCCCGTGGGAATTGCCAGTCATCGGAACCAGATCCAGGTTGTCCTTTAAACATGCGCATGAAGGCTCCACCACTGGAGCTAGCTATACATTTTCCATGTTGAAAGAGAAACGGCATGCCATGACCATCAGGAGTGTTTGGTTGCCACTTATGCAATGCGATGTGTGCGGCTGGGACATTGGAATCAACAATTATGATAGAATCAGGTGAAGCAGATATAGCAGCAGCAGGCACATTACATCGTTCAGGATTTGGAATCACATATTGACGAAGCTCGGTTGGGTTGCGAAAGATGGTCTGTCAAATAGAAAGCAAAAGCAAGAGGTCAGAAGAATACTGAACAAAGGCAAGAAACAACAACAGACAAATCATACCTGCAGATGTAAAGCCTCTTCCAAGGGCCTCTTTCTCAAATGTGGAGTAGTTAAAAGCTGGGAAGGAGTCTGCCCAAAGTATGCAATCTGGTCCTGTGTTGCCTGCCGCAATACCTATGCGCAAAACGACCAAGAATCAGGAAACATTTAGAGAAAATACTTAAATAGGTAGAGAACATAACAACAAATAGACCAGGCTTACTGGATCAGAAATTTTTTCTATGTCAACAGCTCCTTCATATGTAATGTAGAAGAAAACATTATTAGCCGCTATAGCTTCCTTCCCTCTTTGCTTATACCTAAAAAATTCAGACAATAAGTACATCTGAAGATGTTTCAAAGAACAACATAGTACACACAAAAGAATGAGCAAGCAATTGAAGTCAACAAGAAATAGACCTACCCAAATATGAGATCAATCCATTCATGCAGGTGTGTGGACACATACTCACTCTCTAAAGCCTTACGATGTTTTTGGATAAAGTCAACTGGCGACTTCGCCCAAGGAGGAAGTTTCACTGTATCTGTGAAATACATTAGGAGAAGATCTCAACAAAAGCTCGATGATAATGTTTCTCACAGAAAAAAGAACACTCAAAATCCGTTAGAAAGATAAAGGACAACATACCGAGCTTCCCTCCAAGTTGTGTTGTCCCAAATTCAATTCGGCTTTCATTAGTAAGAACCTCAGGGAGGTAATATAACTCAGGAACCTGAACACGTGATATAAGACTCAAACTGATCAGATATCTCTATAGGAGCCACTTGTGCAATTCAAAGCAGAAACCACAATTAAGCTTGGGATAAGCATAAGTACGCAACATGGAAACCTTAAACATAAGCAGAACTGAGTGCAGGTCCAGAAAACAAATCACGAATCTTGATAAAGCAAGAAATAGAATTCATCTTATGCAGAAATTACAGTAAGTAGTATATAACTCATATCCTCCAGCACACCACTCCAAGTAGCCCCAAAAAACATCCGATCCAAGTAGGTGCCTTGTCCAACAAACACGTAAAAACATGGAAACCTCAAGCATGCATTTTTGATAGAGCAACAACGATTCATTAAAAGCCATCTATGAAGATACAAGTAAAAAATGGACTAACAAGCTTCATATTAACTGTAATCAATTCAAAGTAGGTGCCTTGTCCAACAAACATGTAAAGGCTTTTACCAATTCTTTCACATCACTCATATCCTCCAGCAGACCACTCCAAGTAGCCCCAAAGTCTAAAAACATCCGATCCGCATGGTCAAATTTTCCACCTTGTAGTTGAATTGCAAGAGTAGTAAAAGGTTCAACTCGAACAAGATAATAAAGAACCTGGATGACAGAGATGTGGAGAAAACAGAGTCCGTGAAAATGCATCCTTCGATGTGAGAAGTTAATAGTTCTAGATGCAAATGAATGTGTTTAGCATCAAATGTATCCAACAAGAATAACAAAAAGTTGAATCCCATTTTCCATATACAGAAATCATAGAAGCAGATGCATGCAAGGCAACCAAACAACTTCCTTCATGCATTGAGATGCAAATAAGAAACACAAGCCATTCACAAGTTCACTATCTTTTGGAAATCAAAAAGTGCAACATATTAACCTCTCTCCCTCCCCCTCTCCCTCTCTCCTAATTTGACATGTATGAGGAAATCCTGCCATTTGCTATCAGCATCACATGCCAAGGCCCATTCTTAAATTTATTACTTTCTTCTACCTCATCTTCAAACTTATTTTGTTAGATCCTAAAGCATGTAAAGCATTTTAGTAAAAAGTATGTAAAAGGAAATGTATATAGTCAGTACATAATGAACATCTAAGTAATTCAGGCAAAGGAAGTGCCTATTTGCATCCTAGGTCATTTAAGAGAAAAACCAAATATTTGCTATCAGCATATGATGACAAGGTCATCCTTAGATGTCTCTCCTACATCTTTAATATCATTTCTAGGCGCCTAAAGCATGTAAAGCATTTTCGAAAAGAACTGACATAGAACAAGACAAATTTCGTGCACTGATTAGAACAGCATGAGCACATTCCTCAGAAAAAGCAGAACAAAACCAAAGTAACTAGGCATTCGCAATTTGGTTAAGGATTTTAATATGTGGTGAACCACTCAACGTCCATACAAAGTTAAGATGGAAGATACCTAACATGTGCATATGCATATCATTCAATTGAGACTGAACTACTACAACTAAGCCTTTTCCCATACTAGATGGGGTCGGCTACATGGATTCTTTCGTAAGTTCGACAAAGTTTAACGCTGGCTGTCGAAAGCCTAACGCAACCCTCCTCTTTTATCCAGGCTTGAGACCGGCCATGCAAGGGTGATCACTTACATGGAGCAGAGTTGAGACTGAAGCATTATCAAAATGAGACAAATCTCTTTCTTATAAGAAAAGGTTCTACGAAAAGCGCCAAGGGCTGCACCACTTATGTTAAGAGGGAAGGAAATAAGATTCTACAAAATCTTCCAACTCCAAAACACTTTCAGGAACTGCTAACCTTATACTGAAAAGGAACAAAGGTTTCAGCAACTTCTTAGAATCTTGCTCAGAGGTTTCTCCACGCTGTCAAAGGCCATCCTATTTCTTTTGATCATAACTAACAACAATTGTAACTTAAGCACCATAAAGGATAACGATCTAAAAATAACTATCTTGACAAAACAAGAAAAAGTGGTCAACCGACTCTAACTCTGTTTACACGTAGGTACCTATTCACTAAGGTAAAGCCCCTGCTACAAATATTATCAAAATAGAAAATCCTACAAGAAACAACAAGTGAAAAAGAGACTCAAGTTAGAATCCTAGACTTCCATAAAGCTTTCGAGGCATCCTTTATTCACTTCACCACCCTCCCACCTCCTCCAATGGCATTAAAGTTTAGCCCCCGTAAAGCAACCATGGTTAGCTCCATTGCATCTAAAAGTATCCTAGACTCCTTTCTCACTTCTTCAACAATATAAAACAATTCAAAAAACCAGACAAAGGACTCTACCTCCTAATTCAAGCATTTTAGACAGAAAGATGTTCCATGAAGGACCATCCTCCCAGCTCAGTGGCTGATCTATTCATGGGCTAGGTGACGTGGATAGCCCCCAAAGATCCAATAAAATCCACAAAATTTATACAAGCAGTCCAATTTTTTCCAAAAAAAAAAGTATGGACTGGCTCACCTAAATTCCATGCCAACCGGACTCTGCCTTGCACCAGAATATTTTCAAGGTCCACCACTGCTCACCAGAGAGTCTCTCAACGAAGGTTTTCTATCCATAACAAATAAAGAGCTCCATGAACTCTAAGCGCTAGAGGATGATCCTCACACTAAATATTATACCAGAAAGATGTCCTTCCCATCACCGAGCACAAGTCACCACTAACCACCCAAAACATTAGAACCCAAAACAAGTTATTGAGAATAATTAAAAAAGCTAAAATCGTATAACCAAATGAGTCATGTATCATATATTAAATTAAGTTAATATGGTATGGTCATACGAAACCATTCATTGCAAGCTACTCTTGATCTTAGCTAAGAGGACTGAAAAGTACATTACTCAACTCCTGACCCTGCACCAGGAAGGTTCTAGCACATCCCAACTAGGGCGGGGTTGGTCAGTTTAAGATTGCCCTACCGAGTTGGACACATAAGGTTCTGTCATCCTTTAAATCATCTACAACCTCTCTCCCACCAAATCTCACTGCCACTACTAAGCTATCTTCCAAAGAAAACCTCCAAGGCCACTAATTAAAAGAGTTAGATTTGAAAAGAGACAACTTTACACTCAAACCACTACAAAGAAGCAAATTTCTTTTACCTCACCAAGTGTAACTTAAACTTCCCCTCATAATGCCCCCATAAAAGTCTTATTGCAGGCCTCTCAATCTTTTAACCGTTGATGTTGGCTTGAGAAATGACACATACTGCACTAACAAGTTAGACATACTATCGCATTTTTATGAGTGTTAAACACCCAGCTTTGAATAGATAGTTATGCTTCCACCCAACTAAATCTTTTAAAAATTATCTTACGAGAACATAAATAGAAGCCGCCTGGATCTTAACCTCACAAGGAGATAACCCTAGGTACTCAATTGGAAAATAGCCAAGATTACTTCTCAAAGTATTAGACAACCTCCATCAACCAACACCATCTCCCACCAGAAACAACTCACTCTTTACAAATTCACTTTTTAACCCAGAAATTTGGCCGCATCCCAAAAGAATACATTCATAAATGAAACAAATTGTAAGTGTTTGCCTAGCAAAGAACAATAGAATTGCCTAAAGTACAAATAGGACATGTGAATTGTCTCTCTTCTATCCTCATCTATTGCAGGCTGTCTTGACAAACCCCTTGCCTATGGCTTCTATATCCAAAATAAAAAGGTAAATGGTGAAAGCCCATTCCCTCAACCCCTTTGAAGAATAAAAAAGGAGGGTGAACAATGTAACCACTTCTTCCTCGTTTCAGAAAACCCAAAAAAGGAGCAGATATAAATATATTGTCAAGAAAACTTGTGTAGCTACTATTCAAGAGTTTGTTTAAAACCATGAAATAAGTGATATAAACATTGGATTCTCGTCATAGTATTTGGGACAAGCAAATGCAAGAACAGTTCACATTCAGTAGATAGAGGTAGCATATAATACCCTGCTTATTGCATGTTTAATATGAGAAAAAACGATGATGGATAGCATCTATCTTCATAACTAAACACACAATAACAACCTGAAAAGAGATTCAGCAAGCACCACTTGATGATACTTTTGATATTGCATGTTATTGACATTTACATGTACAGCTGGAAACTAAAAAGAGATGGACTTATCTTACTATTCCAGCACTAGAATAATGTGACCCATAATGGAACTTTGGGATAATGGGATCATCGAAGGTGGAGTATCTTTCCAGAAACTTTTCCAGATGTTCAGCATTGAGTGCGCCAATAGGCTGTCAAAATCAATCAACCAAATAATAAACATACAACTCCAAGTGAAGGGAATGACAACTGCTCCTTGCCAGCAAGAGAGCATGTCAAGGTCTGATAACCTTAGAAAGATCCCGATAAGAAGATGGATCATCCAAATCTAAGCTCTCTGAGTTATAGTCAGCAAGAATCCAAGGGAAAACAGGGTACTGTCAACAAAAAAAGCTTGTAAGAGAAAACAAAAGAAATTTGAAAAATCAAGGACGAGTTTTGCAACAGCAGCCAACCTGGGTGATGTCATTATAGCTCCTCCCAGCAAGAGTGTTTAGCTGCATTAGATACTCAAAATTGCTAATCTGCATAAAAGATAGCAGAGGCGCTAAGATATTTCAACATTGAAAATAAGTCTTAACATGCAAGCACACTCTACTTCAAAGTTAAATAAGATGTATTAGATCAGTGTTTTACCTCCCACCTAGCCCAACGCTCCATAAGTTGAGTTCTCTTGAGAAGCTGTTCTGGCCTCTAAGAACAATAATGCAGAAAAAGTAGCTTGGGCTTAGAAGAATACAGTAATGTATCAAGGATCCACCAAGACCATGCTATTTGAGCAAACCTGTGTAGCCAAATAAATGTTATTGAGATGAGGTGGTCGGGCTTGAACGATTGCTCTGTATGCATTCCTACGGACTTCAGCAATCTAGAATAAAAAGCAGAATATGTGTTTCATATTTGCTCAATAAGCATTATGCTAATGCAAAATAACCATGAGAAGTTAAGATTTTAATAGAGAAGGAAAGGAACATACACCAAAATCAAAAAAGAAGTTTGATTGGTCAAGCATAAACAACTCCAGTGCACTTCTCCGGAGAAGATATCTGTAAGAGTTTGATCCATTAATTAAAGAGTACATACACACAGGCACACATCCCACACTTGTGCACATCATGCACGCGCACTCACCCATCCACACAGATTCAGCATGAATGCACAAAGCCACAGATTGATAAGTGGAAGCTGAACCAACAGAGGTGGAGCATTTCATTGGGTAGTATAATTAGGAAGCAGAGTAACTTGCAAGCATTTAGGAAATAGACAGACATTTATGGAGTATAAAATAAAGTTATATGCCATGAAGTCATTACCATCCAAGAGAACCAATAAACTACTACAACTACAACTACAACTAAGCCTTTTCCCATACTAGATGGGGTCAGCTACATGGATTCTTTTTTTTTTTTGTAGAATCCATGTTAAGTCTGACAAAGTTTTACGTTGGCTGTCGGAAGCCTAACACAACCCTCCTCCTTTTTCTGGGCTTGGGACCGGCCATGAAAGGGTGATTCCTTACATAGGCGGAGTTGCAAGAGAACCAATAAACAGAGGATAAAATATATTTCATAAATCTAAAGCAGATTTCTTATAATTTTGCAATTAAAAGTTCATATCAATCTGATTCATATCATGTTAACCATATTCAACAATGCATTTGGTTGTGCTTTAAACAAATCCATACACAAAAGTGTCATGTTTTCATTTTTTCTTGTTACAATGGGAGGAGGAAGCCTAATATGTTAAGAAATACAGACAGGTCAGATGTATGTTTATCTGTCCATGTGTCTATTTACTGTGTTTATGTTATGTATGTGTGTTTATACTTCACGTTAAGTTGTGTAAGGGCCTTTTAGTCATGGTTTTTACTTATTAAGGGCAGAACTAACTTTCTGCAGCACTCACATGTATATAAGGGCTCATTTCAGCCATAATCTTCTTTCTAATGAGAATTATCAGTTCTGCCGTAGCCCCTTGATGCCTATCTTCATGGTAGGGCGTCAAGGACGCTGGGCAGAAGAGGTGATGCATAACCATCGATGGATGGTGGCTGCTGGCCTTTGATGGTCAGCAGATGCCTGGCTGAAGTAGTTGTCCCGCAAGAGAACAAATCTCAGGGCGACAGCCTGCAACATCAGCTTGAAATTCCCAAACTCACTCAAGATGGCAGAAAAGAGAGGTCAGGTGAGTGGAGAAAAGATTGATAATGTTTCAAGTGTACCCATAATGCCAAACATTGAAGAAAAGGATGAAGTTTCGCCAGATGGCCGAACATCACAGTCTTTTCCTAGCAGTGAATCTAGAAGCGCGAAGCCATTTGGGTTAATCCATACTAATGTATGGGATCCTAGTCCAGTTGTTTGTCCTAGTAGCCAAACTCTAATTGATGACTATAATCGAGCCTCGTTAATTTATTTAATGAGAACGAAAGATCAAGTTTATTCTTTGTTTCCAATTGTGCATACATACCATGCCTCTGAGAGTCCGTTCAGATAATGGTTGGAAATATACCTCCCATTATCTGAAGCAATATCTAAAAGAAGCTTGGCATTAAGGCCTAGAGTTCTTGCTCCTACACTCCACGGTGAAACAGGTTGCTGCAAGGAAGAATAGGCATCTATTAGAAATAACCAGAACTTTAAAAGTAACTCTCCAGAACATTTCGAGGGAGAGGCTCTCTTGATGGTTGCTTTTCTTATCAATAGAAGAGCTCTTAATGTCACTTAGCTCAGAAGACTATTTAATGAAACATGGAGAAACCAAAAGATGTCCGAAGAATGGAGAGCGAGTACACTTATACCTATATATAAGAACAAGGGAGACATTCGGAATTGTGCGAATTATCGGAGTATCAAGTTAATGAGCCGTACTATGAAATTATGGGAAATAATTATCGAATGTAGGTTAAGACAAGTATAGAGTACAACAGAGAACCAATTTGGATTCATCTGTTGAAGTGATTCACCTTTTTAAACATCTTATGTAACATTTTAGAGCAAAAAAGACCTTCATATGATATTTATTGATCTAGAAAATGCTTACGATAGAGTACCGAGGGAGGTTCTTTGGAGAACCTTGGAAAAAAGAGGTATCCCATTGACATACATAAACCTTATAAGAGACATGTACGATGGTGCAAAAACATTTTAGAGCAAAAAAGACCTTCATATGATATTTATTGATCTACAAAATGCTTACGATAGAGTACCGAGGGAGGTTCTTTGAAAAACCTTGGAAAAAAGAGGTATCCCATTGACATACATAAACCTTATAAGAGACATGTACGATGGTGCAAAAACATGTGTGAGGACTCATGAAAGAATGGCAAACTTCTTTAAAGTTAATATTAGGTTATATCAAGGATCAACTTTAAGTCCATACTTATTTATAATGGTGATTGATGAGTTAACAAAACATATTCAAGATGAAGTACCTTGATGTATGTTATTTGCAGATGACATTGTGTTAGTGGAAGAGTCTAAGGAAAAAGTTAATAGAAAATTGGAACTATGGAGAGAAATATTAGAAAGTAAAGGCTTCCGACTAAGTAGAAAAAAGACAAAATATATGGAATATAAGTTTGATCATTTGGTTACTTTAGAGGACATAGAAATTAAAATTGACATAAATTGCATCCCCAAAAGGAAAGTTTTAAATACCTAGGGTCAACTTTTCAGACCTGTGAAAGAATTGATTGAGATGTTATGCATAAAATTAATGCTGTTGGTTAAAATGGAGAGGAGCATCAGGTATTCTTTGTGATAAGAAGATACCATTAAAGTTAAAAGATAAATATTATAGAGCAGCAATTAGACCTGTCATATTTTATGGTTCTGAGTGTTGGGCAGTTAATCATCAACATGTACAAAAATTGTCTGCGACAGAAATGAAGATGTTGAGATCAGTGTTGTTCGACGCATATCGTATCATGTATCGTATTGGTCCATGATACACCCGTATCGTATCGTAGTGTATCATACTTTAATATTAAAAAAGTAGTAAAAATCTAAAAAATTAAAAAAATCTAAAAAAATTAGAAAAAATCTAATAATTTCAAAGAATTCATATAATGCAAAGTTTAGTACATATTAATCATTCAACAATTGAAAAAAAATTACATATTTTGAAGCAAAAAATGAAATACATTTACATTTACATATTGTAATCAGGATCATCAACTAAATAATCTTCATCTTCTTCTTGCTGAAGATCCTCGCTACTTTCTGCTTCAAAATCAAAATCTTCATCTCCTTGATGATGTTGTTGCACTCCTTCCAAATTAATTCATGCAATGTGTTCTTCGATTAGGAGTGCATTTTCTTCGTTATCTTTCATAATCCACTCTTCTAATATATCAAAATTAACAAACTACTATCTTTGTACATGTAGTTGTCACATTTGTTCATTTTCATATATGAGTAAATTGAAGAGCTCCATTTCTTTGATTATTGAATCTATGACACCCCAGTGATGTGATATTGTTACTTGATGATATCCTCTTTTTCTCTTACTAGAGACTAGTTTTTTAACTAATGCTTGAAGTGGCTTGAAATAGAAGGATGTTGTGGGTCAAAATAAGGTCATCTGATTACTTCTGAGTTGCTTGATCGAAATAAGAATTTTCGGTGTGTAACTATGATGGCATTCTCACTTCATGGGTTAAGCTAAGCCTCATATACACTGATCATGTTCAACTCAATGAAAGTCATGCAAGGTGAACCCTAAAATAATGAAGTTGTGAAATGCCCACTCAATGAAATGAGACAACCAAATTATTTACGATTTCATGAAATTAGAAACTGGTAGCAGAAATATACCTAAAAGTTGGCAACAAAAAGGGAAATGATTTTGTCATAATTGTTATTTGTTTATAAATTATTCTTATTCAATAAAATTCTTATAAACTAACTCAAATTTGCATGTTACATGCATGCAGCTTGCAATCTCAAACGAGCATTCCGGAGGATGCTTTGGGGAGAAGTGAAGAGAGGCGAACAGAGGACAGAAAACCACAAAAAGAAAAATTTTATAAAAAAAAAATGCATTTTTTTTACCGTATCGCTCGATACGACACGATAACTTCGGTTGGGCGATACAGAGGCATGTATCGTATCGTGGTGTTCCACGATGCGATAAGATAACACTGCTTGAGATAGATGAGTGGGCATACAAGAAAAGACTCTATACATAATGAGGTTATTAGAAACAAATTAGGAGTGGCACCAATAGAGGATAAAATGAGAGAATATCGTTTAAGATGGTTTGGACATATAGAAAGAAGATCAAAAGAAGAACCTATAAGAAGGTATAAAAAACTAGATTTTGAAAGTATCAAAAGGGGTAGAGGACGACCAAATAAGTGTTGGAAAGAAACAATAAAGAATGATCTAGCTTATTTTGAGTTATATGCTAACATGGCACATGATAGGGTTTTGACTTCTGTGGAAACAAAGAATCCATGTAGCCGACCCTGTCTAGTATGGGAAAAGGCTAAGTTGTTGTTGTTGTTTAGAAGATCACCTATCAAAGTGCTGAATTCCGAAAAAAAGACTTTCTTAAGTCTCAATCAAAGTGTATGGTTGTATCTGTTATGTACATGTTTTCCCTCACTCCATAGATAAACTTGATCCAAGTGCCACAAGTGTATGTTTTTGGGTTATCCTCCTACTCATAAGGGGTACAAATGTTACTACCCTAAGACTAGAAAGCTTTATATCACTATGGATATTAGCTTTGTTGAAGCCACACCATACCTTGAGAAGGAGTTGAAGCTTGGAGATGACAAGGAGTCATTTGTTCTTTCCATTGTCCCCGCATATATGAGTGAGGAAACAACTCAGGGGGAAAATAGAGTGACTGGCCAATCAAATGAGGGGAAGAATACAAAACGGAAGACATATGCAAGAGGGAAAAGAGGATTTGTGATAGCTGATCTCCAAACTACCACTACCTCAAATGTGTCCCACGGATCTGGACATACCAATACACACCTGAAGGTAATTTCTGAAACTCAATCCACCAGCCTAAATGATCTCGATGTATCTATTTATTGCCTTAAGAAAAAGTAAGAGGTCCTGCACATCTCACCCTATTGCACAATTTGTATCTTATGCAACTGCCTCTAGCAACTACCAAGTGCTTGCTAAGAATGTGAATGAGTCATAGAAATTCCAGAATGGAGGGAGGCCATGTAGAATGAAATGGATGCTGTGGAGAAGAATCACATGTGGAACCAAGTGGAGTCACCCCATGACCGAAAGCCTGCGGGATGCGGATGCTGTTTACCATAAAATATAAAGTTGATGGTAAAATTGAGTGGTATGAAGCTAAATTTGTGGCAAAGGGTTCCATCAATCATATGAAACTCTTTTCTCCATTAGCTAAGCTCATATCTATCAGGGTTATAACCAGCCTAGCTGATCACTAAAATCGGTCACTCTATCAATTAGATGTCAATAACACATTCCTCCAAGGCAATTTAAATGAAGATACTTACATGTCGTTGCCCCTTGAATTTGGCAAAAGGACTTGAAGGTTGTTTGAAAGGTAGAAAAGGTTATCCATGGCATTAAGCAATCAACCAGAGCCTGGTTCGAGAGGTTTAGTGAAACAATTATCAGATTTGGATAGGAGTTTTAAGTGATCACATACTCTTTATGAAAACAGGAGAAAAAATCACCATTCTCAATGTTTATGCTGATGATATAGTGATTACAGGAGACGAGGAGGAGGAAATTATGAAGTTAAAAGAATATCTTCATAAGGATAAAAAACGTTGGACATCTACACTATTTCGTTGGAGTAGAAGTATTGAGATCAAAGAATGACATTTTTTATCTTAAAGAAAATATAAATCTATCAACATATTAAAAAAGAATGAAGTCAAAGATGCTCTTAAACTTATAAGAGTTGGTAAGTATGCAGGATCATACAATATTTTCTATAGAAGTATGAAAAATCCTAGAAAAGATGGGTGCTATTTGGATTATAAGATTATTTAATAAAATATGAAAAATTAAAAAACGCTTGAGGAATGGAGGAAAAGTACAATTATACCCATATGTAAGAACAAGGGAGACATCTAGAATTATGCAAATTATCCAGGTATGAAGTTGATGAGCCATACTATGAAATTATGGGAAAAGAATTATTAAATGTAGGTTGAGACAAGTATCGAGTACAACAAAGAACCGAGAACCAATTTGCATTCATGACCGAAAGATCTACTATTGAGGCTATTCATCTATTGAGATGTCTTATGAAACATTTTATAGCAAAAAAGAACCCTTATATGATATTTATTGATTTGGAAAAGCTTTCAATAGGGTGCCAAGAGATATTCTTTGAAGAACTTTGAAAAAGAGAGGTATGCCATTAACGTACATCAATCTTATAAGAGACATTAATGATAGTGTATGAACATGCGTTAGGATCCATCAAGAAATAACATATTTCTTTGAGGTTAATATTGGATTACATCAAGAATCAACTTTAATTCTATATTTATTTACATTGGTCAGTGACGAGCTAATAAAACAAATTCAAGATGAAGGTCCTTGGTGTATGTTATTCATGAATGACATTGTATTAGTGGATGAGTATAAGGAAAAAGTTAATAGGAAATTAGAACTATCAAAATAAACATTAGAAAGTAAAGGCTTTCAACTTAGTAGAACAAGAACATAATATATGGAATGCATATTTGATAATTTGATTACTTCAAATGATATAGAAATTAAGATTAGCACACATTTTATCTCTTGTAAAGAAAGTTTTAAATACCTAGGGTCAGTTTCATAGTGATGGAAAAATTGATGGAGATGTTACATAGAATTAATGCACGCTGATTAAAATAGAGAGGTGCATCAATTATTCTATATGATAAAAAGATATCATCAAGGTTAAAAGGTAAATATTATAGAGTAGCAATTCGACCCATTATGCTTTGTAGTTTCAGTGTTGGGCGGTTAATTATCAACATGTACAAAAGATGTTTGTGGTAGAAATAAACTATGTTATCAATAGCGCGCTATAGCGTTTTAGCGGATCTAAAACCACTATAGCGGGTAGCCCTTAGCGGGCGACCCGTCAAGGCGAACTTAGCGCTGTTTACATATGAAGAAAATGAATAGATTCATACCTAAATTCTTGTGAATCTAAAACCGCTATAGTGGGTAGCCCTTAGCGGTTAATTATAAATAAATAAAAGTTTTTTTTATTGAGTTAACAACTTACCTAAATTCTTTTTCTTATCTTAGATTCATACGAAGAAAAGGAATAAATTATTGCATCAAAAGCTTAACGATTTAGCTTTTGTGCAATATAACGAAAAGCTCAGAAGAAGGTACGAAGAGAGGAAATCTAATGGAGCAAATTTTGACCCCATCATGTTGGTATCGGTTGAAGATCACGATGAATATCCTACTGATGATGAGTTCGTTGGTGACGATGATTCCCTTACTTGGCGAAATGTTGATATGGCATCCGAAGCATCAAGAGCGGGTGCTACTGCTGTTTATACAAGGTCGAGGACACGAAAGCGACAAAGAAGGCAAAGCAAAGGGAAGGATAAGATGCCTAAGGAAGATGAAGAAGAATTTAATTTTGAAGAAACAGATGAAGAGAAAGAGGAAATAGAAGAATCCAGATCTTTTTCTGAAAATGAGTGAACATGACCTAAACAATTAAGTGTGATACTGATTGTAAATTTGTAATAGAATTTTGATGGATGTTATGTACTTTTGAATTAGCTTATTGGCATTTGTGTACTTTTGATGGATGTAATGTACAGACTTTAAAGATGCTTTCTATGGCTACTTTCCCTGCTTTATTGCAAACTGTTGTTCAATGAGATTATCATTATCTTTGATTAGTGGATAAGTATGATAAAAATAGTGATCATGTTGTCTATAAACTGATGGCACATTCATTATTATCTTCTGTTGTAGGTGAATCGGTGATCATTGAGTGGACCAACACAAGGCGAATTAGCTCGTGATGTTATCTTAAGGGGTTGTGAAAAATGAGGGTGATGCTCGAGTAGTTGCGCACGCCGCAACCCTCAAAGCATTACCCTTATTTTTCATGGCCCCTTTCTGACATCAAGAGCTAATATTGTTTAAAGTTTATAATGTGTTGGCGCCTGGTGATAATGATATGTTTACTTCCTTTCCTTCCATAGAAGTACTTTGCTTAATAAGGAGTAAAATGCTGCGAAGTCTGACTTTATATATGAACTTTAGTTACTGCAATTTGCACTTTGCAGATGATAACCTCCTCATCTTATCAAAATATTCTTGACATCTAATTCTGAACTTTTTTGCAGCTTATCCATCTCTTTTGGCTTTTATAGGAAAAGAAGTGTGATGACGTATGTCTATATGAAACATAATTTTGTTTATGTAAGGCTCATTTACTCAAACATATGCACTACTTTTCAGCAAAATTTGCTTGATCCAGGAGGTATATGTCTAATTCTAAAATTCTTTGCAGTTTGCACTATGTAAGGCTCATTTACTTTCTTGTTTTAGGTAATTTTTCACCCTTATCTTTTTGACTTGTCATTCTTTTCTTTTATGCAGATATTACGTAAAGGATATAAACAAGGATTTAGCATATTTTGTTATTGCTGTAACACCGAGGTACTTGATATATTATCTGCTTTATTTTGTCACGTGATGCATTCAGGCCATAAACCGTGAGTTTGTAACTTTGTATTATATAGTTAGAAGAGTTCATTTTCAAGTCACTTCTTTGTCAAAAGTTCATTTTTAGGTCAGACCACAACCATTTCCAATTTGGACGCTAACACTAATCCAGATGACAGGTATGTTTTAGTTATTAACTGTTTAGTATACAAGTTTGGCAAATGATATGTACAAATACGCTTGATGCACATGCAAGCCCCAACATGCAAGTATTATATAGTTAGAAGAGTTCATTTTCAAGTCACTTCTTTGTCAAAAGTTCATTTTTAGGTCAGACCACAACCATTTCCAATTTGGACGCTAACACTAATCCAGATGACAGGTATGTTTTAGTTATTAACTGTTTAGTATACAAGTTTGGCAAATGATATGTACAAATACGCTTGATGCACATGCAAGCCCCAACATGCAAGACTGTTGGTAGGTGCTTGATTGGTTGTTGTAGGTGAATCGTTATCTATTCATGGTAATTGTTAACTTTGGCCTTAGAACTTCTAACAATCTATTCATGGTAATTATATATATATATAATCATAAATAAAAGTGCACCGCTAAATCCGCTATATCCCCGCTACCGCTATATCAGGGTCGACCGCTAACAACCCGCTAACCGCTATTGATAATATAGGAAATAAAGATACTGAGATACATAGTGGTCACACAAGCAAAGATCATATCCATAATGAGGTTACTAGAAACAAATTGGTAGCAGCACCAATAGATGACAAAATGAGGGAAATCATTTGAGATGATTTGGAGTTTGGACATGTAGAAAGGCACCCCGAGGAAAGCTCCAGTAAGAAAATATGAGAAACTAGATTGTGGAAATGTTAAAAGAGGAAGAGGAAGACTATAAAAGTGTTGGAAGAAAACAATAAAGAATGATCTAACTTATATTGAGTTAACTGTTAATATATTGAGCTCTATGAAAACAAAAATTCATGAAGCCGATAACATCTAGTATGAGAAAAGGCTTAGTTGTTGTTGTTGTTTGGATGCAAAGGAAGGAAGATTCTCATGGAGACTAATCATAAGTTGGGTTTTGTAGATTCAAAGAAACTTGAAGATATAGGAAGATATCAAAGAATGGTGAGCAAGTTAATCTATCTGACAAGCACTTGTCCTGATCTTGCATATGCTGTTGGGATTGAGTAGGTACATTCACCCACCCACAATGGCTCACATGGAGGCAGTTTATTGTATTTTGAGGTATTTAAAGCAAACTCGTGGGTGTTTTTACTGATGCAGATTGGGAAGGCTCCTTGGAAGATAGGAGATATACAACTGCGAACCTTACTTTCATAGGTGGGAATCCAGTCTCATGAAAAAGCACAAAACTGTCATTAGTCTCAAGATCTTAGTGCAGAAGATGAATACAGGGCTGTTGCACAGGGCATGTGTAAGGGGATGTGCCTGAAATTCCTGGTTAGTGAACCAAGACAAGGAGTGAACCTGCCTATTCTGTTATAAAGTGATAATAGGGCAGCAATACAGCTTTGAGTCCAGCTTATCATGAAAGGACAAAACATATTGATATGGAATGTCATTTCATACAGGGAAAAGAAAGAATTCAATCTATTTCATGCTCAATCAAAAGGACAAGTAGCAGACGTACTGACTAAGGCTGTTAGCGGAAGAAGTCTAGAGGAGACAGTGAGCAAGTTAGGAATGATTGATATCTTTATTCCAACTTGAGGAGGTGTATTAAGAAATATAGACAGGCAGATGTGTGTTTATTTACTGTGTTTATGTTATGTAAGTCTGTTTATATTTCACGTCAAGTTGTGTAAGGGCCTTCTGGTCATAGTTTTTTACTTATTGAGGGTAGAACAGACTTTCTGCTGTACTCACATGTATATAACTGCTGATTACAGCCCTAATTTTTTCTTAATGAGAATCATCTGTCTGTTCTGCCGGCAACCCTTTGATACCTTTCTTCATAACACACGCATGCATGCGGAATTGAATTTTGCTGCCATGCTTACATGTTTGTACGGAATTTAGCTTGCATTTATGCATATTAAACACTACCTTAATAGCCTAAACATCCCTCCATAAAGGTGCAAAACTCTTCGTTCGTAGAATTCTGTCTCAAGTCAAGGGATGTAAACAATTTGCAAAGACGGCTTCAAAAAGTGTATTAGGAAACTCAAAAGCTGATCAGCTTTAATCAATAAGAAACAAAGAATCTCAAATTTAGACAGGCAGAACAGTAAGTCGATTGAAGTTTGACTTTGCTTATTATCAATGAATTAACACATAAACAAGGGAAATTTTATTGTTCAAACAGAACTTAGGCTCTCCAACTTGTCAAGTATAATCTTTTTATTTTTCTGCAGGCACGTCAATGTATAGCGTTCTGGCTCTGCACCATATTTGAAAAAGGGAAAGAAATTATAAATGTGCACATCCTAAAGTAGAACAATGCGATAAGATAACACTTAACTTTTTTGAGGGAGAAGATGCCATTCAAATTGAAATAGAAATATAATAAAGTAATTATAAGACCAACAATGTTGTATGGCACTGAGTGTTGTGCATACATGTGCAAAAGACATTGAAGTACATGTATGGTCACACAAAGGTGGCCCAGATTCATAAACTATTGGGCAAAAAATGGGAAAGCAATAAATGATACAATGAGAAAGACATGATTACTGTGGGTCAGACATCTGGAGAGACAGCCAAAAAGTTTCATGTGACAATGTATGGAAGTTGGATGTGCATAAGAGTCAGAAGAAGGCCTAAAAGGTTTTGAAAGAAATTACTCAACGCACATCACAACAGCGACAAATACTGTAGCCAAGGCTATGTTTGGTATCCTAAGTAGACAGACAATACGACTGAAGATGGAACTACTTACTTGCTTTCAAATGAAAAAAAAATGACGGAAGAAGTGCTGGTACCACAATATCAACATTGAAGCTAAAGAGAAACACAAACACAGAAAAGCAAATAATAGCATCCAACCTTCTACTAAATACTTGATGAAGAGAGGATATCAACCAACTCCAGTCCTTCTCTTGACTATTGTCAGCCTTCAACTTTACTTTATCACCCGTAGAGATCTGATTATCTAACTTATCCACTATGAAATTTATTCTCTTTGTCGTTATCTGGACAAAGCATTTAACAGAACAACTACAGTCAAAAATTTCTGAACGTCTGGATTTTGTGCAGGACAGGAAACTAAACAGCAGGTGACATAGATATGTATTGGTAACCAGAAAAATATCCAACAACTATCTGAATGATATCCAGTTTCCGTTTTTTTCAGATATATCAATAAGAGGCACCTTTTGTAGTTCCAGTTTTCCTCATACATGTTTCTGAATCTGATATCCTCATATAAAGTCAAATTTAGTAAAGCTATACCCAATCCATTTAAATCCATATTTCAGGATGCTACCTTTTGGAGATCAGATTAGAAAGAAGACTGGAGATGGGAGTGGATTCAACATATAAACAGTGTGGATTCAGGTCAGAAAATGTATTACGGAATCTAACTAATCATATGTGGTGCAACGATATTCAGACTTAGATCTGGGAATCCCTTAACTAAAAACAGGAGTAAAATCCAATCCAAACATATAGAGTATGGCTGGATGGATTGGATGACCATTGGATATACCCACAAATACTAAAAACCTGTCTATATCATGATCAATGTACAGTTCTTTTTACAATTGCAAGTTTGCAACGCAATAGTCTGTTTTAGGTGAGATATTAGATAATATCAATTATGAGCATCACAATTGATATGATATCTCCCCAATTAATTCATAACCTAAGAAGGAAGTAGCTGTCAAATCCATTCCATCTCCTATTTTATCTTCTTTTTTTATCTCGAGTCCCATATCAATTAGAACTCATTCTTAGGAACAGTTCAGGGCATATACTCACTTGAAAGGTCCCCTTAATGACTCTTAGTGGGCGCACCATTGATGAAGGGAATTCTACAACAATCCTTTCATCTAGTTCACTCAGCACATGCCCTGACATAGAAGCAGAAATGCTTTGCCTTGGTTGTGTTTCAGACACTTCAGCAACACCATGGTTCACCAGATTCTGAGAAGGTTGCTCAACAGCAGCAGAAAGCTGCTCTTGATTGACCCCTATCTCTCCGCCTCCGTCTTTCCTATCTTCTACCTCATCAACATCCTCTCTATCGTCATCTTCATTACCACCTTCAAGTAACAAAGCTTCAGAAATGATGATAGAAGCATTAGAGGAAAAGACGCCAGAAACTGACACTTCTGCATCATTTCCAAGACTGCTAGGCTCCTCATCAGCTTTTGGCAAAATATGTTCTTCATAGTTTGCAGCTGCACCAGCATGGTTGCTTCCCCTGTAGTTCCTTCTTAAGCATATTCTCATTCGTGACGAACTCTCCATGAAGTCCAACTTCCAGAACACCTTCAGTAAGAAGACATAAAGACGTGAACATGCAATTTCCACCTTTTTATTAGGCAATTATCATGAAACTGAAATAAAGCGGTAATATCTGAAAAATACTAATGCCCATGGAGAGTACTATCCAGTATACCAAAAACATAAGAATTAAAAAGAAAAACAGAATCCAAAGAATGGAAGCTGCTTACTTCACTGCTACATAGGCTAACCCTTAGAGGCCCAAATAGAGCATTACTTTCAATCAGGCAATGGATAAGCCTACGCCAAGCACGAGCTCCAACAGAAGCATGATGCTCATCTATAAAAGCAACTTGTGCACGCCTATCAATCTGGGACAAATATTGTAGTTACTAAATGGAACACAACACAGACACACACAAATACACGTACACATATACACACGCAGTGTATACCTCAACCAGCTGCGCATTTCTTGCCAAAGCAAAAGCTGCAGTAAGAACCGCTACATACTTGTAGGAAAGGGATGAATGATCCTTCCCAGAAATTCCCTTTGTATCAGAAGATTGAAGGCATTCCGTCCATGCTGTTCCCATAGCATCAGAAATATTCCATCGCCTGACCCGATCCATATCCCCTGCACTTCTCCGTTGTGCTGATGTTGCCATTGCAACAGCACTGAGACCTCTACCTGAACCAATTTTTGCATTCCTCTCAAGGTCGCGGGCTGCAGCTAATGCTGCATCTTTTGCTGCAGCTCGATCCTTGGGGATGGATGGAGATTTTGAAGCACTCTCATACGGCTTCTGAAAACTAGCAAATGTATGAAGCCTTATTGTTTTGGGCTCAAGCAAGGAAGAGTCACGTCTTAGGTGATTATTCCTAGCAGGTGGAGCAGTTTCAGTACCAGCAGCACCAGCAGCTATCATTGCCAAGGCCATTGCTGCAGGTGGGGAAGCAAAAGCAGCAGCCCACCCAGGAGAAATCATTGCAAGAGAAGCCTGAAGCAAAATAACCAAGAAATCTGTAATCAATCAAGGAATCAAGAATATGTAAAATCAGAAATTCACAAAAGAACCAATATAAGTATAACTCACCTCAACAGGTAAAGCATCCGCAGCCAATGCACGATCATCAACAATTAAGGGATTCACTCCATCAGAAGATGTAAGCTCGTGAATGCCAGCCAACAGAGGCCTCCAACGCCTTAGAATTGCAACAAAAGGTGGCAATATTGCTTCCAAGTACTGCTTGCGAAGTGGTTGTTTCTCCAGGCTAACTGCATGATAAACCTACATGATAAAATTGATTAGCAAAAGAACAAATGATTTTCTTTTCCAAAAGGAATTGGCTGGTTAAAAGTTCATTGTTCCACATACAGCAGCCATCAGATAAATACGTCAACCTCAGAACTTTAATAAAGCTACAAATACATTATGTAGAAATTTATAGTCAGTACACCAGCAAAGAGTTGCTATGGAACACTCAACCAAAGGGCATACCTGAGTAAATTGGAAAACCATAAGAAGTGAAGCTACGGCTTACAATCCTAAGAAAACAGACAAGTGGTCCACCAATTCATAGCCAAAAAAAGTTGTGCAAAAAGTAATATGGAAATTCACACACCACCAATTTATGTTCGACCATGCTACATTTCAGAATGCTAGACTAATAAAAATCAGAGAACACCTTCATGACTTGGAGAACAAAAACAGAATTTGCCAGTTATACCAGTGAATATAGCATCAAATTAACTTATGTTAAATATAAATGTTGAACATTCTACACCAAAAAGGAGCATGAAAATTCAAATTCAGAGAAAAGCATGAAATCCTGGCAACTTGAACTGAATACAACAGTTTAAACAAAACTTGGAAACAAACAAGCAAGACTGAATAAAGACATCTTTAGTACAAGGTATGATAAGTGAAAACTCCATCAACATTTTCAACCAAACTGCGACAGGAATGGGGCAAGTCCTAGCTCAATCTACCATTTCTTAGCAAGGGATACTTAGGAGAAGAGATTTACATCGACCAGGACCAGCTGCCCTTTCTTTTCTGAGGAGGAGGGTTTGCAATTTCCCGTTGCAGGAGATAAATGGGTTGAATTATCCACTTAGGAGTGTAAATATTTGCATCTCCACTATTCAGTACCTGATTGCCAAATGGAGAGCAAGCCCAATCCAAGTGTAACCAGGTATCAATTCAATAAACAGGCCATTTTCAAGTAAAAGGTCAACCAAAAGACACGGGTAAACCACTTAGCTGGCATGAAGTTTGAGATAAGATCTTAGTGAATTCACACAAGGGAAGAGTAAGTGGAACAAACGAAAAACTCTATATCACTCAAAACAACTCACTAATTGCCCAAATCAAAGGGGCTACACGATTTATATAGAACTGATTCCCCTGAAGCTCTATAGGCAATACAATAGTGTATGCTACAAAAAGTAAAAACTACATTGGACTAGGTTACCCAGATTTCCAGGTAGTTGCTCGGCTTCCTAGGTTCTTTGGTAAAAAGGGGTGACTACTCAACTTTCCTATGTGGCTTAGCAATCTTTGTTGCCAATCTAATTACCATAGATAGACATCTATTTATTGTCCTTAATTCCTATATTCGAAATTGCTGACTCTTTGTCATCCATAATTTGCATATGAGTAGACATTAAAACTCACATTTAGCTCAATATAGTGGCTAGATTCAAGCGACTTGCATTCCAGGTTAGGCAGGGTGCTAATCCGGGACTGCACATTTTGAATTGCATTTAGAATGCGTAAATTTGACATCCATTGGCAATGTGATTTCTGGCTCAACACTTGTGACTGGATTAAGCAATCTGCATGGATCACAGGGCTCAGCTGATCTGGGTTCGGCACTCAGTTCAGCATTCAGCAGTTGCAAACTGCACCAACTTCAACTCAGAGAGAACAACGAAGATGATTGCCCCTCGGAAAAAATACAAGCTATAGGTGTCAAAATCTAGGTTGATTGTATTAGGTCAGCGTTATGGTACATTATTTGTTTTTCTATTTTGTTGTCATTTTTTGCATTTGTTGTAGCTTTTGATATTATTATATCTTATTGTTTTGAATTGTAATGGTTAGCAAAACTAGTCATGAGAAAGAACCTTCCGAGTAAGGGTTCTTTTCAATGTACTGACACCAGTTTAGGACTTGTTGCTTGTTAATTGCAATTTTCAATTTCTTGGTCATATTCGCACTATATTTGAAGCATTGTTGTTAATAGCGTGCTATATAGTGCAAATAGTACGCCGTGTAGTGCACTGTGCCTCTAAAGTGCTATACAGCAAAGTGCCGTAGCGTATGAGCCCTGTAGCATGCCTATATAGCTACATAGTGCATGCTACCCAGTGCATTGCACAATATAGCATGTAGGCATACTATATAACGTATATAGGAAATAGACATAAATATTATTTATATTATGTTTTATATAACATGAGTGCTTACTTAGATGTAATCATTTAAGTAAATGTCCTCTTCTTTATTAATTTTATTTTATTCTCTATTTACTTGAGATATTGCATGTAAATAAGCAAATACCCCCACCCCCCCCAGTATTTGAGTTTATTGAAAATAGTGAAAAAAATAAGATTCTGAATATTTGAAAAGTCAGTTCTCATGTCCAAATATAAAATTTGAAAATTTGTAAGTCACTATTGGTTTTCTATGAGTCTAAAGCTTTTATTTGACTTAATATTTTCCAAAATTCTATTGTCACATTGTATTGCTTTATCTTCAAGGATTCACCTGTGTTGATTCTGTTTTTGAAAAGTATAATTAGAGCAAGCAACAACTTATAGACAAGGAAAAATAATCATCTTTCATAATATTGATCTTTTAGAACTTTTTGATTGAAAAGTACAATATGTTGGATAAACTATGCTATGTATCCTAAGTTGACCTTACATTACATGCTATTTGTATTTCTTCATTTCGTTCACGCTTTTTCCCTTTTTTTCTTCTTTGTTAGGTTTCTTTCTTTTTGTCTTTTTGTTCATCACACGTTCATAATGACTCATAACTTATAAACCTCTTCTCACCTCCTGTTTGAAGAGGTGCATTAATTTTTATTTTAACCTGTTTTATGTCCGATGTGACCTTGTAAGTTAATACACAAGATTTTTGATATGTTGTTTCATTCATGTTGTTAGCATAGTCCTTGCTAATTTTGAAGTTTTGAGACATGTGCATATAGCTTACGCTATACACTACATAACTCAAGCCACATTACATATACTGCTCAAACACTAAGCTACCTAAAATGCTATCACAACATTAATTTGGAGTGCATGTTCCACTTTTTCTTGGCTACTTTTATATGGTATCAGTGGATTTTTTATCCGAATCTTGTTGGGAAAACTACTAGTCCATAATTGGAATTTCTAGCTTATGTTCAAGGCTCCCTCCAGTGGCTCTCCCCCTCCTTCGTGTTCAAGCCTCCAAAAAGTGTTCTACGACGTTCGTGTAAGGCTCTCAACCCGGATTATGAAATATTTTTGTGTTTTTCAGAATTTTTTCTTTGTATTTGTTATTTTTTGGTGTTATTTTGTTTTTCTTTTTTTGAATCACAAAATATGAAGTTATGAAGTGCGTGGATATGATTTTTATTGCATTCGTGAAGTAGGAGACACTCTATTTGAGTGTTATACGAAGATTGAGGATTTATGAAATGCTTTTATTTTTAGGTTTTTTTATTGGATTTAAGTGTTCAATTCAGTGTTTTCGACACGTATGGTATCGTGTATCATTTTGGTCCACGATACGGGGGCATCGTATCATAGCATAATGTACTTTAATATAAAAAAAAATGTAAAAATCTATAAAAAATTTAAAAAAAAATTCATAATTGCAAAGAATTCATATAATGCAAAGTTTAGTACATATTGATCATTCACCATTGAACAACTGGAAAAAATTACATATTTTGAAGCAAAAAATGAAATACATTTACATTTACGTATTGTAATCAAGATCATCAACTAAATAATCTTCATTTTCTCCATGCTGAAGATCCTCACCACCTTCTGCTTCAAAATCAAAATCTTCATCTTTTTCTTCATTATCTTCCATAACCCAGTCTTCTAATATATCAAAATTCTTCAAACTTAATGGATCAAATTGACTTTCTTCTCTATTTATCTTTTTTAATTGCTTATTGGAAAGAA
Organism: Brasenia schreberi; assembly: GCA_036023115.1. Taxonomy (NCBI): domain Eukaryota; kingdom Viridiplantae; phylum Streptophyta; class Magnoliopsida; order Nymphaeales; family Cabombaceae; genus Brasenia; species Brasenia schreberi. The sequence continues at coordinate 4,935,359 of JAYKKT010000058.1, read as the reverse complement.
AAATAAGTAATTAGTAAATAACATTAACAATTAAAGTCAAATAATGACATGAAATGCCTGTTCAATTTATGTTCGACCATGCTACATTTCAAAGTACTCAGATAAATGCCTGTTCGATTTCAACTTTCTTGATCCTCAAGAGAACCAAGATTTGAATTAGGGCGTATTCAAATCCAATCAACTCTGAACGATTATTTTATCGAGCCAAAAAAATGACATGAAATGAATCTGTGATACCATATACGAAGGCCTCCCACAATGACTGAATCTAAAAAATAAAAAAAAATTCACGATGACTGAATCTGATTCCACGGTATTCCACGATGACTGAATCTTATCCACGGTGATTAAATCTGAGAAATTCAGCAAGAGTGATTCCACGATGACTGAATCTGTGGTTACCTTCAACACTCGTTTTCTGTCTTGACATAAACACTGAGTCTGTGACTAAATCTGAGAAATTCAGCAAGAGTGATTCCACGACCACTTTTCAATGAATAAAAAACGTAGATTCTCAGCCTGATAGGCTTTGATACCAGATTAGAAAATAATTGCATTCATCAACAATAAAAAACTTACAAAACCTGGCGGATTGGAGACATTATACCCAAACCTCACTGCTTATTATGATTTAACCCTAATCACTACTACTTATACCCTTTTTAACTTGAATTCCTAAACTACCCCTAATCACTACTAATTAATACTAAATAGACATAACACGACATAACACATGAAATACACTTAAATTACTTCTAACATGACTCTTTAACATTCTTTAACAAAAAGGACACCTTGTTAACATACCTCACAAAGATTTAAGGTATGAAAAACTACACGAAGAAATGATCTTTATACAAGAAACCTCTCAAAAGAGAGGAGTGCTTGAATCTCTTTTATTGTGAAGAACATACAAGAGAGAGGGAGAGAGAGTGACTAATGGCTAAGAAACTAGTTGATAGGTACTTACAAGATAATGCCCAATAGCTAGTAAAAAAGAAAGATAAAAAAGATTATTTAAATAAGGTAAGTTATTACAACCATAACAACAACTAAGCATTTTTTCCATACTAGATGGGGTCGGCTACATGAATTCTTTGTTTCCATAGAACTCGATCATTTTTCATGCTAACAATTAAATCAACATACGCTAGATTATTCTTTATTGTTTTCTTTCAACACTTTTAAGGTCTTCCTCCTCTTTTAATATTTTCATAATCTAGTTTCTCGTACCTTTTTACCAAAGCTTCTTTTGGTCGTCTTTCTATGTGTCTAAGCCATCTTAAATGATTTTTCCTCATTTTGTCATCTATTGGTGTCACTCCTAATTTGTTTCTAATAACCTCATTAAATATACGGCCTTTTCTTGTATGACTACTCATACATCTCAGCATCTCATTTATGTCATGAACATCTTTTGTACATATTTATAATTAACTACCCAACATTCAAACCATAAAACATAGTGGGTTGAATCGCTGCTCTATAATATTTACTTTTCAACTTTAATAGTATTTTTTTATCACATAAAATACATGATGCACCTCTCCGTTTTAACATATCTGCATTAATTCCATGTATAATATCTCTATCTATTTTTCTTATCGCTCTGAAAAACTGATTCTAAGTATTTCAAACTTTTCTTATAAGGGATACAGTCTTAATTTCTATATCATTTAAAGTAACCAAATGATCAAACTTGTATTCCATATATTTTGTTTTACTAAGTTGAAAGCCTTTACTTTCTAACATTTTTCTTTATAGTTCTAATTTTCTATTAACTTTTTGCTCAGACTCGACCCAGTCTAGTATGGGAAAAGGCTTAGTTGTTGTTTTTCCTCAGACTCATCAACTAATACAATGTAATTCGTGAATAACATACACCAAGGAAATCTTGAATATGTTTTGCTAACTCGTCAATGACCAATAGAAATAAAAATGAACTTAAAGTTAATCCATGATATAATCTAATATTAACCTCAAAGAAATCTATCATTTCTTCATGAGGTCCTACCACATGTTTATGCACCATGATACATGTCTCCTAAGATTGATGTATGTCAATAAGATACTTCTCTTAAGATTGATGTATGTGAATGGAATACTTCTTTTTTGAAATTCTCCAAAGAATATCTCTTCGTACCCTATTTTAAGTTTTTTTAAATCAACAAATACCATGTGAAGGCTCTTTCTTTACTGTAAAATATTCTATAAGATGTCTCAATAGGTGAATAGCTTCCGTAGTAGATCTTTTTGGCATGAATCCAATTAAGTTCTCCATTGTACTCAATACCTGTTTTTGCCTACATTCAATAATTCTTTTCCATAATTTCATAGTATTGTTCATACCTTGATAATTTACATAATTCTAATTGTCTCTCTTCTTCTTGTATATGGGTATAAATGTACTCTTGCTCCATTTGTAGGCATCATTTGATTTTCTATATTTCATTAAATAATCTTATAAGCCAAGTAATACAAATAAGGTAAGTTATTACATTTTAACATTTATAATGGAAATATTTTATACAGTGATATCATAGGGTGCATCTACCAAAATCTATAAGTCACAACACCTCAAATCCAACCAACGGACATTAAAAAAATCAAAGACATCATTATTGCTATCATAAGGAAAAAGCATAATTCAAAATTAAATGTTCAAAATTGAAAAAGCTTCCCCTTTGAGATAGGATAGAATATGACTGCTTCTTGAGCTGAATTTTCCCTCTCTTTATTAAGTTTCCCGACGTCTTGGATATTATTTGGCATCTTAGGAGAGCTTTTGATGCACTTTCCCTCCGTGTGAACTTTTGATATCTTAAAAGCATTAAAAAAAAGAAACGTCCTAGTTTTAGGTTTTTATGTCCCAAGAGAAATGTATTATGAATTTTCCAGCCAAAGACTGGAGGTTGAAGCTCCACACATGTATATTTCAAAATTGTGATTTTTAGGATTCAGAGAACAATGAGTCTCTTTTTTCAGGGTGAAAGGTGGAGAGACCTACATATTCTTGAAGAACCTTGGCCTGTGGTTCCTAAGAGATATGTGAACCCCTGATGCAGATGGCATCAATATGTCATGATATACTGGGGCGTTTTAACTCCTTAGGAGCTAAGTCACACAGACACTTCTAAGGGGTGGAGTGTCGACCTCGACACGGGTGCGACACCGACACCTTGTCGGTGGGGCATGGAAAAAAAAACACATTTTTTTTTATAACTCGCGGTTATGCCGTCTATGGTGTATTTATCTTGCAGAACCCGATCAAAGAGGAAGTAATCCGTAAAGACGATGAAACCGAAGACTCTTAGTCGAATCATGACCTTATCTCCCATGGTGACCACCCGAGTTACCTCACCATAGTTTTCAAAATGCTCCTTCAGCTTGTCTTCCATCATCTCCCATGAAACTCTGCCAATGAACATAGAAAAATATCTCAACGTGGACCTTCTTCACTTCCTTTTCCACTAGTGTATTATGATGAAATTAGTAGTTGTGTACTTGCTATTGTCATATACTTATGTTAATTGATGTCACACTTGTTGTAGCTTGAATATTATATATAATATTATATACCCTAGCCGTGTCACCGCACCCAAAATTTTTAAAATTTGCCATATCCCGCACCCATGTCCGCACCCACACCCGCACCCGTGTGACATAGCTTAGGAGTTCTAAACGCTGTTATGGGAAACTCTATTATGTGTTGCAACTTGATGCATGTCAAAGGGCTAAGCACTATCATGCGACCTTTCCGATAATGACACTAGAAGCTCCAAACCTTGTGAGGTTTTGGCTACACTTTGATGTTCGGATATAGACTGAATTTCTGCCATTTAGTGGTCGCTTTCTCTCTTTATCTGATGATACTCGGTTGACAGTGCAGATGAATGAAACTCAAGGATGAAGAATCAAGAATCTATTACCTTACGGATCAGATTGATATCTATGCGACTTCTAAAGAAAAAAGTAAAGTAAAATCAACAAGAAACAACTTTACTTTCCCCAGCCTAGTCATGAGAACCACAGCTAGGGAAGCTACTGTTAAACATTAAAACAAACATGATCAAACATTAACAAAAGAATATAAGATGAAATTTCACCAGAGAACACTAATTACAATAATGGAGGAAAAATCTTTTTCTCTCTTTGGGAACAAAAGCCAGAACATACATGAAAAATGATTTAAACAAACCTCTGAATAAAGAATAGAAGATGCAACCAACACCCTCTGCCGCTTGGACTCGGAGATTGGCATGTTGAGGACTGGTGATAAAACACTGCAATAGAAAGAGGGTGTAATCTGGTAATAGTAAGTTGTCTTGAAATGACCATAAAAAACAAGGCCACCATCAGAGATATTGTTGAATAGTCCTTATTACTAAAGGCATTTTAGTCATTTTATATTTAACAGTCCACTGTATAAGCACTGAACAACTTGTATTAGGTTAAGGATTCTGATTAATAGAGAGAGAGAAAGAGGGGGGCGGTCTCCATTGGAGGGCCAGCCCCCTTTTCCAATCTCCACACCTTTTCATTCACATTCTTTTTCATTTTTTCTCATGATTCGCTGTGTTTCCCTGCGAATTCCAACAAAATCGACCAACTTTAGTGTAAAAGCAAACATCATGCAACCTTGAAATTTCAACTTCCAAAAATCAAACCATAAAAGCAGGTAACATTAAGCAGACGAGAATATGAAATTATGCCTTTACCAAGGGAACTGAGAATATTACCAAGAGCCCTCCAATACAAATATTCTTTAAGAACTTTTTTGCTTCAATAAATGTTCCAAAGTTCTTTTAGGGATGCATGGCAAATGTGAGCAGTTGACAGTCAATAAATGGTATGAACCTAATAAATGGGGTGAAAGATTCTAATAGTGATTCCCCTCAGAAGAAAAGGCTCTAACTACCTTAAAATTTCCAAGTGCTGAAGACAAATGTCAGAGCATCCAAGAGTCCAAGATTATTAAGGTAACTACAAAGCCTCAAACCAACTTTATGGACCAAAGAAGGAAGACAAAGAAAGGGATTCCATGAAACCCTACTCCACATTCCTGGTAAGCCTGATTACCCACAGATCTTGAACTGTTAAGCAGTAAGAACGAATAGAAATCTCAAACCACAACCGAGTACATGGATCAAGCAAATCATAATTCAAGCATGAACAACAGATCAAACATATTGATTCAGAAGTTATTAAGAAGTAGTTACTCTTACCTCCAAAGTAAGGCAGATCTAGGTTTCCTAGATGGAAGGCGGCTAAGATTATCTAATAGTGTTCCATGACCAACTTGCTGGTATGAAGCCCCTGAAATTTCATCTTGGCTGATGGTGCTCCGCACTAAGATGCCATCTTCCCCGTTGTTCTCTTCCCTCATAGAAACAAGAACCATACGAAGCATGCAGAGGAATGGTTGGTCACTGTCCAACAACTGGTATAACGCAGCCATGCTTCCCATCCCCATACCAGAACCTCCTCCAATACCCAGTCCTCCACCAAGTCCAGATTCATCTAAAAGCAATGATTGAAGCATGGCGATGGACTTTTTAACCAATGGAAGTTCTATCCAACTTCCATTAGGATCTTTCTCCAAAGCAGACATCCAAGATTCCCAGCCACTACCACCCCCACCAAATGTCGCATTCTTTGATGTAAGACCCACTCCATACCACAGGCGGCTCCTAAACTTCCATCCTTCAGCTAAATCTACAGCACAACTACCATAAGAAACAAAAGCACATCGGACAGATTCATAAGGCTCAGCAGCTGCTGCTGCAGTAAGCCGTTCCATTATTGCAGCAGAAATTTGCCCATTAGAGTCTGCCATTGAAGCAAGAACCTAAATAAAAGTAAATTTAGCCTAACATAAAAAGGGGGAAATTGTAAGAACATGAAAGAGTGACAGTGTGAGCATGTGTCTGCGTGCACATGCTGTATGTTGAATGAAAACTCGCCCATATGAAACTTAAAGGGGAACCTTTTGGGGCACTTTTTAGTGTCTTTCAAAAAATCTAACTGAATTTCATATCATTCAATACTGATTACATCGAGACTTTACCAGGTTCACAAGAAAAAGTCATACATGTTGAGTCCCTATAAAATCATTATTACGTATTGGATTTTAGTGATTCAAAAGCCAACTCTCACCAACTAAACCACACCAAACACAAAGGTGCAGCCAGTTTGAGCGTACACGTGTGCGCATGCATGACTGCATGCAAATGCTTTGTCTAGAAAGAGTAAAATATCTAGTAAACTGCCAAACGATTAGACCAATCTACAAAACCCTTAAATGATATACAGGTTAATTGAGACCAAAGCATTGAATGTGTGCTAAATGGAGAGCAGATAAAAATTACTTACATCAAGAGAAAGTCCACCAGCTTCACTTGACAATGACTGACGACGAGAGAGAGAAGTTTCTGAAGACTCTCCCATGGATGTCCCTAGTGAATTTGAACGGCTACCACCAGACAAACCAACAGAAGCAGGGGTAGACAAACCATCCACAGAACGTGAAGAAATAAATAACTGGCTTTGCAACCGCAAATGATCTTCAACAAGCATTAGAATTACAATTGCATTTTCTGCCAAAGCTACAGAGAGCTGTGCTGCAGATTCCGCCTCTGCTTTTGCTACCTCTGGTGACAGACCCTCAGATGCAACACCAGCAGCTGCAGCTGCAATAACTTGAGTCTGTCAAAGAAAATAAGTAGGCTTAATCAGCAAGCCGAACCAAGACTTGTGCCACACCAAGTGAGGCTGCTACATCAATTCTTAGTTGTCATAGAGCGCAATGAAATGTTTAGACTTGATCCAATAGATAGAATATACTAAAGCAAGTGATACAACTCAATAAGACAAAGAACCTCACTGACTCATCCACTTAAAGTTCAGATTTCACAAGAACTATTCACAAAATATAGTTCCTTTTACTAATCGTGCATGGTATACATCTGCAAAAGTAGTTCTTATAAATAATATATATGTATGTATGTATGTATTAGACATATAGATATATACGTGGATTAACTTGCAGCAGAAGTATGCAAACTGACCAGAAGGAGGTTATGAAAGGATAAGGTTAAAAAGAAACTCATACAGTAAAAAATTACAGTCCATAAAACAAAGAAAAAAGTAGATCCAGACTGAGAAATAAGTTCCAGGACAACAAGAACCTTAAGTACCACATGTCTCGGAGAAAGCTTCCTATGGCCCTTTGGCCTTTTGTCTCATTTTTTATGAGGACACCAAGAAGGAATAGTATTAATACAGAGGGAACATAGAAAGCACACAAATGGAAGAAAGAACCAACACTGCAAGAAAGGAAGTACTCACAGAAAACATACATTTAAATGAGTGCTCCCACATTTCTAAGCTTACATATATACAGTAAACTATTGTTGGTAAACAAACCAAAATACTACACTAAAGATGTTGGTTGAGAACAAGATGGGTTGTTTCTCTGCCAAGGAACTTGCACTTACCTGGACCTGCAGTTCTCTAGAAGCAAAGTCAAGTAAACCACCCAGAAGTCTCCGCTTGAAAATTGGAAGAGATTCTTCACGTCTTGAGAAAAGATATAGCACAAGTTATAGTTAACCAACAAAAAGAAACAGGTAATTTGTGAGGAAGCTAGGAATTTTCTCTATTTTCATGACAAGTACAACTAATCTGGAAAGAAAACTGTTTGGATATGAAAAACTCTTTGCTAAAAGTTGTATATGTAAAGCTTAAACAAAGAACTGAATGAACTATGTGAATTCTTCCAGTAATGGAGTCAAACCAAAGCCAGAGGCAAGTAAGTGGAACTCAAAGTCTCAAACGGATCAAATGTCCAATTTCAGGGATGAATCAATGTCATGTCAACTGCAGCTACAAATTATCGTCAAGGTGAAGGATATTCAGAACTATTGAAGTTTTCCCAAGGAAACGACATAACGAATCTGAAATGCTTGTGAAAGGGGCAGTGAGGTTTTCACAAGTCCAGAAAGCATTACAATGTGATTGACTTGTCTGTTGTTATCTCTCTTTCACAAGAAAAAGTAAAGAATTTAGATTGTGGAATTGGATCTTGTCATCGTTTATTATAGAATTGGATTAATGTCACCTTTCATGATACTTTATGCTCCGATGTTGTACCCAGACAAAGATTTCAGACTAATCCATATTAAAGGATTTTCACTAAGTTTAAATTTATGTGAATGGTATCTCATGCATGCGTACACGCACACATGCAAATGCATAACAGTAAATGAACAAGTTCGAGGTTGTTTTCTTCCACATGAGAACCAAAAGTATAAAGATATCAAAGATATATAAATGGACTAATTAACAGCCAGTATTTACTCAAGTAATGCAGTTAAGGCAGAAAAGATCCAAGTTAGTTAACAACTTCAAATTTTATTTGTCAACTGACTATAGCACAAGTAACCAGTCAAAATTAGTTCAATTCAGAAGTAATACCACAAACTGGAATCCTAATCCCATTATTTCTATATGTTCTATAACAATATTGTTGAACAGCCATCTATTAAACAGTTAACAGATGGCTGTTCAACAAATGTGTATTACATGTTCTGAGTGCATGTGATGGTCATGAGCATGCCATAACCTGAAAAGCACATCTGTAGTATGCCACATGTACCTAGCAAGCATCTGCACTTTTACATGTCAGTTCTTTCTCCTAGCATGAGCTGACGGCATGGGGAAAAGATCAGAAAATGCAAAAGAAATCAATATATTTTGATGCACTCAATATAAAGGTTTCTTATCTTTGCCGTGAATGCAAACACCTTGAACTGTGCATCAAGGAGAAGTATGAGCTTCATTTCCTAAGGTACACGCTTATACCACTGAGAAATTCATGTACGATTTCATCAAATAACAATGAGAATTTTGTTCTCTCATGAAACACAGAATTTGCAGCAAGATACCTGGCTGACTAGTTATCACGGTATAAAAGTGCTGGAGTTCCTCGAAATTGAACTTGAAGATCTTGCAGCAGATAAGTCAACCACTGCATTTCACAAGTTGCAGCTGCAAGGGTACGATACTCTGCCTCTGAAGAAAATCTAGAAACTATTGTTTGTTTCTTAGACTTCCAGGAGATTAGAGAGTTCCCTAGAAACATGCAGTAGCCTGTGACCGATCTTCTAGTGTATGGACATGTGGCCCAATCTGAGTCACTAAATCCCTTGAGCTGAAGTTCTGAAGTAACAGGAAAGAAAAGGCCAGTCCCAGGTGAACCTTTGAGATACCTCAAGACTCTGAGTAGCTACCTTGAAGTGTGAATCCATTGGATTGGACAGGAACTGACTTAGTTGAGTTACTGCAAAACTGATATCAGGACTAGTAGTGGTTAAGTACAGCAGTTTACCAACAAACTTCCTATAAGAAGCAACATCCTGAAATGGAACACCATCATCTTTCTTTAGATGTAGATTGTTATCCATTGTGGTAGTATACATGTTTGCATGCAAGCATTCCTGCATCTTGAAGCAGCTCCAAAGTATATTTTCTTTGACAAAGAGAAATACATGTAGCTTGATCTAGCAATCTCCAAACCAAGGAAGAATTTTTAGATCACCAAGATCCTTGATTTTGAAGAGAGTATCCAGCATATGTTTGACTGAATTTATCTCCTTTAAATCATTGCCAGTCAAGATCATATCATCCACATAAATAAACAAAAAGCTGTGAAAGATGAATCAGAAGCCTTCTTGATAAAGAGGGAATGATCTGATTATGATTGATGATAACCAGAAGAAAGAAGTACTATAGATAACTTCTCATACCATTTTCTACTAGCTTGTCTTAATCCATATAAGGAGATTATAAGTCTGCAAACCTGGTTTGGCTTAGGAGACTGTACCCCTGGTGGCAATTCCATGAACACCTCCTCTTGCAAATCTCCATGGAGAAATGTATTGTTAACATCCAGCTGCGGCAAGAACCAGTGTTGAGTAGATTCAAGTACGCAAGCAAAAGTCTGACTCTGCTCATTTTGTAACTAGAGAGAAAGTTTCCACAAAATCTATCCCCTCGGTCTGAGCGAAACCCTTTGTCACTAACCTGGCTTTATATCTTTCTATTGAGCTATCTGCTTTATATTTGATTTTAAAACCCATTTACATCCCCCATTGTTTTCCCCTCAGGTAGGTCCACAAAATCCGAGGTATTGTTTTGATTCAAAGCCTGTATTTCAGCAGCTCATGACTTGTTTCCAGCAGTCAAATTTACTGGGTTGGTCATATGTAGATGGTTCAATAATGGATAAAATGGTGAAAGCAAAATGCCTATGAGGTTAGGTGGGAATAAGAAAGATAATTAGATATAGGATATAGTATACTTTTTGAATCATGGGAACTGATATCAGCAGAGGTGGATAGTGTACAGTGGTAATCTTGAAGATAAGATGGTTGTTTCCTAACTCTTGGATGAAGTTCTTGTACATAAGAAACATATGGAATTGAAGTTGGATGCAAGTGGTACATAAGAAACATATGGAATTGAAGATGGATGAACAGAAGATGAAGGAATAGAAGAGTTTGTATTACCAGCAATAGTAGGAAACATAAGAAAGTCAGTATCTGGAATAAAGCTGGACTGATCAGCACCGGAAGGAAAATGATGATTACCAGATGAATTATTAATAAAAAAAAGGAAATGTAGTTTCATGAAAGACTATATTCCTAGAAATTAATATTTCTTTGGTTTGTACATTAAACAACACAGAACCTTTGGTTCTTGGTTTATAGCCCAGAAAACACATTTTCTACCCCCGAGGATCTAATTTCTCTCTGTGTGAGACCAGAGGATCTAATTTCTCTCTGTGTGAGACCAGTGTAGATGCAAAACATTGACATCCAAAGATTGAGCTATGACAAATCTCGACAATCATTATACAAAAGTTCATATGGTGTTTTATTTTGCAAAGATGAACTAGGAATTCGATTAATAAGAAAAGACAACATGAGATACAACAAAATTCCAGAACATTTTTGGTAACTAGACTGAAATAAAAGAGATCTGGCTACATTAAGAATACACTGATGCTTTTTTCAACCACCCCATTCTGTTGAAAGGTTTCCACACATTAAGTTTGATGCATGATCCCTTTTAAACTGTAAAACTGAGATAAAGAAAATTCTGAGCCATTATCAGACCTGACGAATTGGATCACCAAATTAAGTTTTTACTATTCATGATATAAAGGTCGAAATAATTAGGTACAACTCGGATCTGATTTTTATTAGGAAAATAACCAAGTGACATCGAGCGCATAGTCGTCAATGACAGTAACCATTTTGCATTTAGAATATTAGGAAAGTAGACTGCACACGAGACCCAAAGATCAGAGATGGGCAAATGTCCTAATCTACTATGCCAAATTTTTATTTCTTCTTCAGAAGTAGTAGCTGCAAATGCTCTTTTCTGCCTTGAACTCTGATCCCCAGATAGTACGTATAAACCATTGTGTAGTTCATCACGACCAAAGATTCTTTCCGTCTTCAAATCCTGAAAAATAGGACCATATGGAGAGAATGTAAATGTACAATTCATATCTCTAACCAAGGAACTTACTGAAAGTAGATTTACTTGAAATTTCGGTATATATATCACTGAATTAAGTCTGAGATTATCCCTCTCAATTGCACTTTTTCCTTCTATAGGAATCAAAGAACCATTTGTTACTTTCACATACTAAGGAGTTGAAGTCACTTCATACTGCATAATATTAGACTTGTTTCCTACCATATGATCAGTAGCCCCTGAATCTATTATCCAATTAAAAGAAGAAATGGAATCTTTAAGGGAGTAATTACCACTAATACTGTAGGAGGTAAGAGGACTTGATTTTGTCTTTGATGAAGAGGTTGAAGGTTGATCCCGATTCTCGTAGGCGTGTTTCAATTTTTGCTATCTGTTTCTTTAATTCTGCTACTTCATCTATAGTAGTCGTTTCAACTTTCTTGTCAGATATGGTTGCCACATTACTCCCATAGTCTGTGAGTTTCCTGCTATAGTCTCTATATTCTGAAGGTTTTCCAATAAGTTCCCAACAATGTTCTTTTGTGTGCCTCTTTTTTCCACAATGTGTGCACTATAATTTGCTCTTATCATCGTAATATTGGTTTTTGCCTCTTCCTCTACCTCTGAATGAATCTCTTCCTCTCTGATAATTGCTCTGTCATCTACCTATAAATGGTGATCTGTCGGTTTAAATATGATCACATTTCTCTAAGTTCTTCCGATCTTCCTCTCTTAGTAGAAGTGAATAAATTGTTCCAAGTGATGGGAGTTTCTCCTTGCTTAGAATGTTTAACTTGATGGATTCATATTCTGGTGAAACTCCTAAGAGTAAATCAAACACTTTTCGAATTTCTCCTTCAACAGTTCTTTCCTTTACACAATGACTACACTTATTTTCAACAATATGTCTTTGTTTATTCAAAAGTTCTTGCAATTCTCCATAATACTCACTCACGGATCTATTTCCTTGGCGACACTTTATGATTCTTTCAATAATCTCATATTCTCTTGCTATATTCTTCTGTCTGGAATAAGCCTCTTCAACTGCACACCAGATCTCAGTAGTTGATTCCATATACATAAAAGTCTTATTGATACAAGGATTCATTGATTGAATCAACCATAACTTACAAGGGCATCGTCTTTGGCCCATCTTTCATAGTCTACACTGTTTGATAATAGATACTTTTCCTCTGGATCGTAATACGAGTTCGATAGACCGAGCCCACTCTCCATAATTTTTTCCATCGAACCGAATGTTTGTAATTTGGAATGGTTCTGATTTTTTATCATTTCCATACATGGCTGATGCTGCTTCTTCTTTCAATCTACCTTCCATTTTTTTTTTCAGTAGTGTGAAACTATGTTTTCCTTTTCCGAATAATTCAATCAATGATGATTGTTGTTCCAAGATTTCAAAAACAATGCCTTGTTGTTTTAGAATAATAGTTGATTATATGATACTACTTGCACAATCTGTATTGTCTCTGACAGGTGACTACTGAATACGAATACGAAATTTGTTTAATCTATCACTGCCAAGATCAGAATAAAATGCCAATTGTTGAATCAGTAGGTTGCCACTTCAATGAAGATGATTGTTATTGATAGATCCAAATATTCAGATCAAGGAAGATTGCCAATCGAATTTCATTCGTGAATCAAATAAGGATGAATAGAAATCACACAAGAGAACGATCAAAACTTGCACAGGAATTACTTGTGACAGATTTGTTCTTTGCTGATCAAATAGCAACAAATACCCAAATCACGATGCATAGGGATTACTTGCTGTGGCAGATTTGTTGTTTGCTGATCAAATAGCAACAAAGACCCAAATCACGATAAAGATTGTAGAAACCGCACGATTCTATTTCTTGTCATTCACAAAATAATTTTCCTGTCTCCAGTCCCAGGCTAGCCGATTTCCTTAACAATGAAACACTGTATGCCTTCATTAACCATTAAAACTGAACATGTGTACTTACCTCTGTACTTTCCAGGGTTGATTTGCTTCTACTACCTGCTAAAAATTCAAATAAAGCTCTGATACCATGTCCGATTTCATCAAATAACAATGAGAAACATGATAAAAATTAATCAATCTAATTAATATTTGACTAGGGCAGAATCGGCCCCTTCACTGGGCAGCCGACTGCTTCTGTTTTTCTCATATGTTTCAACCCTAATTACAAAACAGAATTTATACTAATCCTATTCTAACTTAAAAGACGAAAATACCCCTACTAACAAGACACAATACACAATGGATCTGATCCGATCCATTGGGTCCAAACACTTAGACATTAGACATACACGTCTGAAATAAACAAAAACTGAAACACTCCACTAACAATCCAGACCCAGATGTCCACCACAAGGCATGAAGCTGCATCATGCCTCTGAAGTGTGAACCACAAAAGGACTTTTGACTACAAGTCCATGTGATAATGAACCAACATGTGAAGTATGCAAACCATTTCTAGAATGGCTTATCAATATGAGGTTAATGACCACGCACACAAATCACAATGTCAATAAACAGAGCGTAAATAAGATGTCACATGTCCTTTGATGGAAAAATATTGGATTAGTGGCTAGGTATCATAATATAAGGAAAAATATATGAAATAGAAATGACATTACTAGGAATGAGATACCATTAGAAGGTGAACCATTTTATATGAAAGTTAAAGATTTACCTGATACGTTGGTCCCCAGTACTAGATCCACCAACCATGAACAGCCACTCAGCACAATGTAGGGTAGCTTCAACATCCTGAAACAACAAAAGACTCATCATGACCGTTAAGGCCTAAATTATGCCAAAATCAAATGAATAGTATACTACTCCCCAATTTGGCATGCTGGGACATAGATGAAGTCAAACTCGCTAGAACAGCGGTAGGCAAAACTTTATATACTGAAAGGCAATGAAAACTGAAGACTATAAAGGTTCTAACTAGTTATATGCTTGAATTGAAAAGGTAGATGAAAGAAAAAAATATAGAAAAGATGAACAGCTAGCAAGAGTACCATATTAAGTCAACAAACAGATGATGCTCATATATATTAGACAATATACATGTATGCGTCATTTACATATGCTATGGTGCTCTCATCCCAGGAATTTTTTGGATGTTAAACCACCATCACCTTTTGTTCCCACGAATTTTGAAGCACCCAAGTATTTCTGTAGCAGCAGATGTGGAAGGAAAAATAATATGTAGTCACACACACACACACACACACACACACACACACACACCTTACTGATCGCCAGAGGAAAGAAGTAGATAGTCTCCTACCAAACAGGCAGCTATGAGTAGCTAAAAGTGGGACTAAATATTTTCTGATGAATTATTGATATGACCATTTCTGTAAATTCTTGTAGTTGCACAGCTTATGGTAGCCATTTTGAAAACACCATCATTCAATCGATTCTGGCAACTAAGATTGCTTTTCTTCAGAATTGAGACCATGTCCAACTGAAGAAAAGCCATTGAACTATTAAGTGAGTGCAATCCGCATTCACCAACAATAACAAGTATCAAGAATGAGGTTCCTGGTCCTGTTATCAGGAAAAGGGTGTGCTTATAGCCCTTCCCACTGAAGTACGTATCAGACATCCAAATTGCGGCATTCAGTTCCTTTACCCAATGATTGAGAGTTAGTCATACCTATGTAGTTAATAGCGTGCTATAGCATTTTAGCGGACCAAAAAACGCTATAGCATAGAAGGTTTCGCAGGCAACCCGCTTGACCACTATTAGCGGCATGAACACCGCTATAGCAGTCCGCTATAGTGGTATAGTGCAGTGTTATTATGCTACGGTGTGATACGTATCGTATCGTGGGATTCCACGATACAATATACCATGTTATATCATACGACATAACTTATCATTATGTATCGTGCGATATAACATTTATCATACGATATGTCCTAGACTTTATAAAAAGTCCTCGCGGCCGAATATAACCCCTCATTTCTGGCTTCTGTCCGTGGTTTTCGATTGCTTCAAAGCGATTTTCAACTTGGGTGAGACATCTCCAACGATTTTGCAAGGGTTTTCAATGCCATGATCACTCCAACAATGATAACACTGACAATCTAGTCATTGTGATATAACTTTTTTTTTTGCTTTTCTATGTGTATTTGGTATTTTCTTTTGTTATTTATTTTTTTCTTTTTGAATGACAATATATGAAGTGTGTAAATATCTTTTCATTGTATTTATGAAGTGGGAGACTCTATTTTGAGTGTTTTGGTGGTTCATGAAGTGAAGATTGGGGATTTATGAAGTGGTGTTAGGGACTCCCAATCTCGGTATGATGATCCAATATGACAATGGGGTATTCCAGTTCAGAGAAACACATTAAAAATAAAATATGTTTTTTGTGAGAAAATGATTAGTTGTGGAATTTCTCATTTGAAACATCATCTAGTAGGGACTAAGAAAGAGTTTGTTCCTTGCATAGGCAAAGTTTGAAGAGTGCCAGAAGCAATTAAATGACAGTGTCTCCAGATGATTGAAAGTATAATTGATAATTGATAAGAAAAGAAACATACTGGGATGTTTGAGGAAGAGGATGTTGGACTTGGTGGTGGTGATGATAGCATCCCTTCTGATTCTAGGATAGAGATAGGTAACAGTTTTCTCGACCACCAACCAAGGAAAGAGGGTAGTTCAAGAGATTACAAGTAGTAGAAGATAAAGGGCTAGAGGAAGATCTTATTCTGATATACAATCTTTTTTCCTCTTAGTACTACACGTGGTGCTCAACCTGAAATTTATGCTGCTATGGCTTCAAAGCAATTGCATGAGCAGCCATACCTTGTAGTGGAGAGAAGGTTTTATGATGCATGCATTCTATTTAATACAACTAATTCTTTTCATTTTCAAGTAATGACATGCTATTGCTAACATTGATCCAGGGTATAAGATGTATCTCATCAAAAGTTGAGAGTAAAACTATTAGATTAGATTGTCCTTGAAGTGAAACAATATTGCTTGACTTTGAGAGAGTCATGGAAGGAAACAGGATACACTATCATGGTAGATGGACGGACACATAAGCGAAGAAGTATTTTGTTAAATTTTGTTATCTATTTTTCTAAAGGATTTATGTTTTTGAGAGACATGTCATAGGAGAGGCATAATGCATAGGTCCTAAGGCAAGAGTTTGACAAGGTGATATCCGATGTTGGGCTAGAGAATACAGTCTAATTCATTACAGATAATGCAACTAGCTATAAAGCATTTGGAAAGGAGTTAGCAGATACTTATGAGATTTTCTATTGGACACCATATACATCCCATTATTTAGATCTCATCCTTGAAGATATTGGTGAGATAGATGAGATAAAGGCAACAACTGAGTGTTTTTAAGATATCACCAAATTTATCTATAACCATGCTTTTGTATTATGTATGATGAAGAGATATACAGATGGTGCAAAGCTCATTCGTATAACTGCAACTCGGTTTTCAACTAATTTCTTATCTGTACAGAGCATTGTGAAACAAAAACAAGCCTTGAAGAGAATATTTTCCTCATATAAGTAGCAACAATTTGCAAAGTTGTATCTTTATAGAAGAAACATAAGTTAAATGAGATTTCAGAGACAGTCTTCAAGAGTGCATTTTGGAATGCATGTGTTAGACTATTGAGGATTACATGTCCTTCAGTGAAAGTTTTGAGATTAACTGATAGCGAGGAGAAGCCATCTATTGGCTCTTTATGAAGCCATTGTTAGGGCAAAAGAGAAGTAATTTTAATGAAAGAAAAAGAGGAATTATGTGCAATGTGAAACATTATAAATAACAGATGGAACAAACAATTATATCAGCCTATTCATACAACTTATTATCTAAACGCAACATTAAGGTACTCAACAAGCTTTAAAAGAGACGTGAAGTAAACCGATGTATCATTGATTGTATAGAGTGATTAATCCCTCATAAGAGTAGAACATATGCTATATAACGAGAGATAGAGATCTATGATAATGCTCTTCACTTGATGGGTTTGCCTGTAGCAATTCACAACCGTACTAATATGCGCGCATATAAACTGTTTATCTTCATATTTAAGTTTATTAAATCTTACATTTATTGTGGAGTAAGTCCATGATGTTTATCTTTTTCTATCATATGTTAGGTGGAATAGGTTTCGAAGTAATTGCCCAAACCTTTGCAACAAGAGTTCTGAGCCAAACATTTCATGCAACGGGTTGTGAAA
The DNA here is from genome assembly GCA_036023115.1 of Brasenia schreberi. Taxonomy (NCBI): domain Eukaryota; kingdom Viridiplantae; phylum Streptophyta; class Magnoliopsida; order Nymphaeales; family Cabombaceae; genus Brasenia; species Brasenia schreberi. Next base: position 4,917,569 of record JAYKKT010000058.1, on the reverse strand, counting down.
GGAATTGGAGTGTCTTTGAATACATCCACACAAAAAAGCGTAACATATTGGAACATAAGCGGCTCAATCACTTAGTTTTTATCCGTTGTAACATGCACCTCCGATAGAGGTAATCTTTTATTAGTTACTACTTAAAGATTCAATTCAATATTTTGTTTGACTTCAATTGTTAATGTTATTTACTAATTATTTATCTTTCTTTCTTGCAAGCAATTAAAAAAGTTAAATAAAGAAGAAAACTAATTTGATCCAATAAGTTTGGACAATTTTGATATATTAGAGGAGTAGATTATGAAAGATAATGAAGCAAATGCACTCCTAACCGAAGAAGATATTACATGGATTAATTTAGAAGGAGCGCAACAATATCGTCAAGGGGATGAAGATTTTGATTTTAAAGTAGAAGGTGGTGCAGATCTTAAGCAAGGAGAAGATGACGATTATTTAGTTTATGATCCTGATTACAATGTGTAAATGTATTTTTTCAATTATGAAAATTGTACCTTTTTCTAAGGGTGGTAAATCGATAGGACTAGACAATATCCTTATAGAAGTTTGGAAAATCCTAGGAGAAACAGGAATCTCTTGGCTCGCAAGACTATTTAATGAAATATGGAGAAACCAAAAGATGCCCAAGAAGTGGAGAGTGAGTACACTTATACCCATATATAAGAACAAGAGAGACCTTCAGAATTGTGCGAATTATCACCATCGGGGTATCACGTTAATGAGTCATACTATGAAATTGTGGGAAAGAATCATTGAACGTAGATTAAGACAAGTATCGAGTATAACAAAGAACCAATTTGGATTCATGCTAGGCAAATCTATTATTCAAGCGATTCACCTTTTGAGACGTCTTATGGAACATTTTAGAGCAAAAAACCTTTACATCATATTTATTGATCTAGAAAAAGCATACGATAGGATAGCGAGGGAGGTTCTTTGGAGAACCTTGGAAAAAAGAGGTATCCCATTGACATAAATAAACCTTATAAGAGACATGTACGATGGTGCAAAAACATATGTGAGGACTCACGAAGGGATGACTGACTTCTTTGAAGTTAATATTGGGTTACATCAAGGATCAGCTTTAAGTCCATACTTATTTATAATGGTGATTCATGAGTTAACAAAACATATTCAAGATGAAGTACCTTGGTGAATGTTATTTGCATATGACATTGTGTTAGGGGAAGTGTCTAAGGAAAAAGTTAATAGAAAATTGAAACTATTGAGAAAAGCATTAAAAAGAAAAGGCTTCTGCCTTAGTAGAACAAAGACAGAATATATGGAATGTAAGTTTGATCATTTGGTTACTTCAAAGGACATAGAAATTAAAATTGGAATAAATTGCATCCCCCAAAAGGATGCTAGGCAAAGGTAAATATTACAGAGTTCTGAGTGTTGGGCAGGTAATAATCATCATGTACAAAAGATGTCTGTGACAGAAATTAAGATGTTGAGATGGATGAGTAGACATACAAGAAAAGACCATATACATAATGAGGTTATTAGAAATAAATTATGTGTGGCACCAATAGAGGATAAAATGAAAGAATATCGTTTAAGGTGGTTCGGACATATAGAAAGAAGATCAAAAGAAGAACCTGTAGGAAAGTATGAAAAACTAGATTTTGAAAGTATTAAAAGAGGTAGAGGACGACCACAAAAGAAACAATAAAGAATTATCTAACTTATTGTGAGTTAACTACTAATATGGCACATGATAGGGCTATGTGGAAACAAAGAATCCATGTAGCCGACCCCATCTAGCAAGGGAAAAGGCTTACTTGTTCTTCTTGTTGTACTTTTTTCTAAGGATTCTACTTCAAAATATGTATTTCTTTTTCAATTATTGAATGCTGAATATGTACTAAACTTTTGCATTATATGAATTCTTTACAATTATCAGATTTTTGGGGAATTTTACTAAATTTTTAGTATTAAATTAAGATACAGAATGATACGATACGATACGTATCTTGGACCAATACAATATACGATACGATATGCGTCGAACAACATTGGATACAAGTATCTATACATAACATAAGATACATAGAATACACTATAATTATGCATACAGGCACAAATATAACGCATCCCAGACCACACACAACACGCACACATAGAATTAGAAGAATTGTACTTTAATCAAATAAATTTAGTCATTGTCCCTTTAAATCAATAAAAGGGAAATCAATATGTCGGATGTATACATGTATTTTTGGTCTGTTTTTTCCTAAATAGATGAGAGTGGGTTTATGTGGCTCCAATACTTGACGGTTTACAAGCCATTGGGTGAATTTTATCGGGAAACAACTGTTTCAACCACACAATGAAACTAGTGCATTCACCCTCTTATAAGATTTGTCTCTTCTCATTTCTTTGATCAGTAAACTATTCTTGACGGAGTTCCCACAATAGATGAATTCAATTAGCTTCTCATTAACGATTATAATCTATAGTATATTAAGTTTAAGATGGTTGGCTCAGTTTCAATCTATGTTATCAATAGCGTGCAATAGCATTTTAGCGAAGAACTCTGTAATATAGCAGGCGACCTGCCAAGGCAAATATAGCACTGTAAGTGGACGAACGATTCGGATCGGATCGGGTCGATCTGGATCAACCCGACCCAAAGGATATAAAGGGACGAACGAGAAACTGTCCCACCTCTCTCACCTCTCCCTCTCCCGCCTCTCCCTTTGGGACTCTCCCACCTCTCGCCACCACCACCTCCAGGTATGCCCCTGTCCTACTTCTCCCTCTCCCGCCACCACCTCCAGGTACTTTTGGTAGACACGAACATGGACTTGTGGTCGTGTGCGTTTTCATGTCAGGTGTTTTCAGAAATTTCTTGTCTTTTTCATGTTACTTAGGGTAGATATGAACCCCATTTTCCCGGATTGTGTTTGTTATGCTTGAACAAGAATCCAAAAATACTGGTTGGGCTCGAGTCCTACACAAGCTACACCAACATTTAGTTTCTCAAACACGAGCATTGGTGTCATTTGCCACTTATAGTGTCACAAGAGTAGGGAGCCACTAAAAGGTTAGCAAATTGAGTTTTTCTTTGGGTCTTAGCTTATATAGGCAAGTGTAGTTAACCGTATATGATATCCATATTATATGTAGAAACACATGTTGACCCAATTAGTTTCTTTTTTGGTTAAGTACACTCGTATCCTGAACATTTTAGAGCAAAAAAGAAAGACTTTTACATGATATTTATTGATCTAGAAAAAACTTATGATAGAGTACCAAGGGAGGTTCTTTGGAGAACTTTGGAAAAAAGAGGTATCCCATTGACATACATTAACCTTATAAGAGACATGTATGATGGTACAAAAGCATGTGTGAGGACTCATGAAGGAATGACAGACTTCTTTGAAGTTAATATTGGGTTACATCAAGGATCAACTTTAAGTCCATACTTATTTATAATCGTGATTCATGAGTTAACAAAACATATTCAAGATGAAGTACCTTGGTGTATGTTATTTGCAGATGACATTGTATTAGTGGAGGAGTCTAAGGAAAAAGTAAATAGAAAATTGGAACTATGGAGAGAAACATTAGAAAGCAAAGGCCTCCGACTTAGTAGAACAAGGACAGAATATATGGAATGTAAGTTTGATCATTTGGTTACTTCAAAGGACATAGAAATAAAAATTGGCACACATTGCATCCCCCAAAAGGAAAGTTTTAAATACCTAGGGTCAATTTTTCAGAGTGATGGAAGAATTGATGGAGATGTTACACATAGAATTAATGCTGGTTGGTTAAAATAGAGAGGAGCATCAGGTATTCTTTGTGATAAGAATATACTATAAAAGGTAAATATTATAGAGAAGCAATTAGGCCTGCCATATTTTATGGTTCTGAGTGTTGGGCAGTTAATCATCAACATGTACAAAAGATGTATGTGACAAAAATGAAGATGTTGAGATGGATGAGTGGTCATACAAGAAAAGACCGTATACATAATGAGGTTATTAGAAACAAATTAGGAGTGACACCAATAGAGGATAAAATGAGAGAATATCGTTTAAGATGGTTTGGACATATAGAAAGAAGATCAAAAGAAGAACATGTAAGAAGGTATCAAAAACTAAATTTGGAAAGTATTAAAAGAGCTAGAGGATGACCACAAAAGTGTTGGAAAGAAACAATAAAGAATGATCTAGCTTATTGTGAGTTAACTACTAACATGGCACACGATAGGGATATGTGGAAACAAAGAATCCATGTAGCCAACCCCGTCTAGTATGGGAAAAAGCTTAGTTGTTGTTGTACACTTGTATCCTGAACCCTGAAGGACCTAGACTAATCTGGTTTGAAACGTGGGGTAGGTGAAGTATGGAGGTAGCTTAGCTCTCACATGATGACCCAATAAGTTCGAAATTGTTGCAGATTACACTCATAGATCTCTATAAGATTAACCCCTCTTCGGATACATTGGCTCCTTCTGTTGCCTCATTCCAAATGGATTTTCATAATGGTTGTAGTTATAGTTAACTAGTTCAACGTGTGTGATGTGTAGACTCATCCAAGCTGGTCTTTATGCAGACAGCTAGTGGAAATGATAATAATTTACGCGATTCGTTAAAGAAAGAATGACTTTAGCCTTTAGATAGATTATAAAGTTGATTCTGATTAGCTACAACTATTTCTTTTCAAACTGTGTAGTTTTGTGTTGTTGCTAGCTAACTGAAGAGTTATTCTTATTTTTTATAGTGAATATGGAATCATCATTAAGTGCAACTACTTGTTGTGAAAGTAGCAGCGGTAGTTGTGGTATAGGCACTAGTAATACAATTGGTATTCGGTTTTCTAATCCAATATACAACTATAGACCCCCAGCTTCTAAGGATTCAGGATGAAATTGGGGTTTGACAAAATCTAGGATGGATAATATGTCAGTAATTTGTACATTATGTGGTCATATTTCTACCAGTACAATAACAAGATACAAGGATCATTTAATGGAAAAAAGTAGAAATGGGACAGCTTGCAAGAATGTAACTGAAGAAATAAAGAAAACTATTTATGATTATGTGCACAATACATCTAAGAAGAAGGCCGAAAAGATTTCATTTCCATATCAAGGAGAAGTTTCTAGTATGGAAGGTAACATAGTGAGAGGCACCCAATGTTCTTCATCTTCATCGTTATTTGGCACACAACCACCGCTTTCGAAGGGACCCATGGATTCATTTGTGCATTCATCGCCAGACTCACTACGACAAGCTACATTGGAAAATCGATATAAGAAAGAAGAAAGAGAATGAGTATGCATATCCATTAGCAGGTGGATGTATCAAAATGGAATCCCTTTTAAAGTTGTCTTTCAAGCGATGGTTAGTGATATAGGGCAGTTTGAACCTAGAATAAAGGCTCCATCATACCATAAAATAAGGGAAACATTCTTGGAGAAGAAAGTGAGAAGAGTAAGGGAGTTTACAAATGGATTTAGAAAACATTGGGCTACATATGGATGTTCTATTATGTCAGATGGATGGACGGATAGAAAACAGAGAACACTAATAAATTTTTTAATCCATTATCCTCAAGGTACAGTGTTTCTTAAGTCCATTGATGCATCCTATGACGTAAAGGATGTAAATAAATTGTATACATTGTTAAAAAAAGTAATCTTAGAGGTTGGAGAGAAGAATGTTGTGGAGGTGATTACAGATAATGCAACAAATTATGTTACAGCTGGTAGAATGTTGATGGCTAAATTTAGTCATTTGTTTTGGACACCATGTGCTGCACAATTTATAGATTTGATGCTTGAAGACTAAGAGGCATCTTAGGGCAAAGAAGTTAGTGACATTTCTGTATAGCTATGGACAGATATTGCATATAATGATATTTTACCGGAGGAAAAGACGACCGATTGTGACCCATTTTGCTACTAGATTCTTAACTCTGGATAGCTTGTGATAGTCAAAAGAAGCTCTAAGGTCGATGATTATTTCTGAACAATGGGAAAATGTCCTTTAGCAACTAGTATTGAAGGAAAGCAATCTCAGGCAATAATTTTGCAACTTAGATTTTAGAAGGGCATTAGTTTTTCACTTAGAACAATGAATCCTTTGGTAGATGTTTTATGTATTGTTGACAGTGATGCAAAACCAGTCATGGGCTACATCTATGAGAAGATGGATTGTGTGAAAGAACAAATAAACGTAAATAAATATTTCAGTTTTATGTGTTGTTTGTTAATCTTTACTTCTATATGAAGAATAAAGAAGAGCAGTATGTTTTTATTTGGGAGATCATAGACAAAAGATGGGATAGGCAAATGCATAAGCCATTGCATGCTGTTGCATTGTATCTGAATCCAGGGTTTATTATGATGATACAACAACAACAACAACAACTAAGCCTTTTCCCATACTAGACAGGGTCGGCTAAGGGTTTATTATGATTATGATGGGATAAAATTTAATGCTGAGATTAAAGGTGGTGTGTTTCAAGTTATAGATATACTTGTACGAAGTAAGGAAGAACAACAACAAATCACTCAGCAACTTATAAGTTATCGAAGTGCAACAAGTGGTTTTGGACTAGAATTAGCTATAAGTTTCAGGAAAGCATATGCACCAAGTAATTAATTTAAGCAACTTTGCTTTCTTAATTATTTCATTATTAAGATATGATTTAGGGTTTTTGAATATGATTAAACTTCTCTTGCACTCCAGGTATTCTTGATGTCCTCAAAATTCTATTTGAATATTATTCCTGCCTTGTGGCTGTCTCTCCATGTGCACTTGTGCTAATTGAAATGGTTCTATAATCTGGTAGATTATGTTATGATTAATGTAAACATTGTTATGAAAGTTCTCGGATGTTCTTTATCATAGTGCATGTGCATGTGCTTTTGTTTTATGTTTGCAAATAGAGATACTTGATGTGGGATCAAATACTTTGGTTATGTTGATATGGATAATTTGGGTCAAGAATATCTATCCTCAAATTGCGCCTCCAATTTTATAGAAGGTTGCACCATTAGCAACTCTGAGAGAACAAACAGTTTTCAAGTGCTTCAAGAAATTCATTTCCTCCATGAGAAACTTGGTGTTCATGTCGAGGGCTTCACAACAACTAAGCCTTTTCCCATACTAGACGGGGTCGGCTACATGGATTCTTTGTTTCCACATAGCCCTATCATTGGCCATGTTAGCAGTTAACTCATAATAAGCTAGATCATTTTTTATTGTTTCTTTCCAACACTTTTGTCACAAGAACCCATTATATATATATATATATATATATATAAAATTTTTTAATCATAAACAAAAGTGTACCGCTAAATCCGTTATATCCCCGCTACCGCTATATCAGGGTCGACCGCTAACCGCTATTGATAACATAGGTTCCAATTCTCTTTCATTTAAGGACTACCAAAAAAGTTCACAGCTAATTTCTGATTCCAGTAAGATGGAAACTTTTGACACTTAAACATGTAATTATCACATTCATCATTTATTGGAGTCAATTGTCATTTCTCCTACGTATTAATCACATATTCACTTATTATTTAGGTAGTTATGATTTCCATGAGAAAAGCTAAATTAATAAAAGCTCCAAAAGAAGAACAGAGAACTTGTAACAAAAAATTTTGAAGTACAAAACATTCCAAAAAATGCCTTTAGAGTAGCTAATTATCTATCAATGAAAGCCGTTATCAATAGCATAATACAAAGAAACAGAAGTCACAAAAAATTAAAGGATTGGTAACATGAAATACATCTCCTACAGGAAGCTCTCATTTGCAAAAATTTCATTCCATAAAGCTACGTAAAGATTGAACAATGAAAATGCCATGAAACATCCCCATGTACTTCAAAGAGTGCAAAACAATTTCCAAGAAAAATTAATAACCATCCTTCCCAGTAAGACAATAAACTAACCTTCCAGCCATCCTTTTGTCGCATTGAATGTTCTAACATAATAACAAGGAAGTTGTGCACAAGATCTTCAATATCCGTAATGCTTATGCCATCAGAATGCTTGTTTGAACCAACCTGTGGAAAATTTACAACATATAAATTGTCAAAAGTCCAGAACAAAAACATTATAGAGGAGACATTGCTTTCGCATTTCATGCTTCTCACATGGACTGTCTGAAGTTCCTGATTCTTAAAAGTTAAAACCTTGAAGAAACATTGAGATTCAAAAAGCTCAGCAAATAAAAGAAGCATGAAGAAAACTTAACCTCATAATTGGAAATGAGGACCTCCAAAATCCACTCAGGCCATTCTTCCATGCAAGTAAGGCAGGTCCTGTTTTCTGGATGACTGCAAGCCAAAAACAGAAGATCCTGAAATGGTATGAAAAGTAAGATAGTTTAGAAGGCAAAGCGGAAACGCAATGAAAAGGCTACGTTTTTTAGCAAACTATGTCGCAAACTAAGTGCCAAGAAATTGAAATGTAAAAAAACAAAAGACTACAGCTTAATTAACTAAGCATAAAGCCAGTTATGGTTGAAAATAAGAAATGTGGCAGGATACAGGTAGAATGTTGACCAGGATGTACAAGCAAATGGTGATCAGTCACTTCATTTACCAGGCTGGTCACTGTTATAAATAAACATACCTGAACGTGTCAAGGACATGACCAAACCCAGGTCAGATGAAATAAAAGAAATGAAAAAATCAAGAAAAATCCAAGGAAATCATCAGAGAAAGATCTTGGGGGCAAACTATTTCTACTATGGGCAGGAGAAACCACTCAGCAAGGTTTAGGCATTGGGGCTAAACCCAGAAAGATAACAAGAGGTCATAATTAACAAGAACAACAGGTGCAGGTACCTGAATAGCACGAGCTTGGAATGCCCTTGAAGTGAATGGAAGAGAGCGGAGAAGAACCAACAAAAGCTGAACATGCTCAAAACGGTGTCCAGAATCATAAAGGTTTAATCCATCATCCGATGAGGATGCATTGATCTGCATGTTTCAATTTTTCATAAAAATTTACCTTGTTACACCTCCAATAGAAGCAGTCACATGCATTAAGCAAAATGAAGGCCAAGGAAAAATGATAAGGAAAAAAACATGGATACATGAAAGAATCATTAGAAATCATAGATATGGGAATAGTAATGTATAAAAGAAAAGAAAACTGTAAAACACTTTAAGATCACTCCCAAAATTCACTTCTAATATTTGTTCCAATTGTTGAAGAGAATGGACACATCACGCAGAAATCCAACATTTAGATAGATGTCCACTTAGATAGTTGTCTTATCATTTTGTTTTTAAAGTTACTTTTAAATTCCTTTCATTAATGGCAATGCTATAATATATTAGAATGTAGGCTGGTTATAAAAGGGGAAACCCTACTAGCAGCTACACTGTATCATCATCATAGAAACGAATAAAAGGAGAGAGTGAGAGAGTGTGCATGGCAGCACACCCAATTCCTCTTGAAATCTGATTCTTCTCTTCATGATATTTGATTTGTAGTAGAAATCTAACATGGTATATGTTGAAGAATATGAATTTAGAGTCAGTTTTAGTAAATTTGATGTTTTAGGATACTAAATTTGATGTTTTAGGTATTATTGTAATTGTCCGAAATACTGAGGGCATTTTGATAATTTTCTGTATTAAGGGTATTTTGGTCATTTTATGTTTTAAAAATCCTTATATAAGGGCTGATAAGTTGTATTAGGGTTAAGAGAGTCTGAGATTAAGAAAGAGAGAAAAAGAGGGGGGGGCTCCATTGGAGGTCTGCCCCCTCCTCCGATCTTCATGTTTTTTCTCTGCATCTTGTATTGATATTTTCTACTATTGATTATCCGCTGCGCAACCACGTTTTCCAACATGGTATCGGAGCCAACGATAGCTTAGGTTCACCGATGGGCTGAAAAGTTTTTCGATGAGATTCTATGTTTGTGACGATTCAAAGGATTTCTAGGGTTTTTGTTGGTTGCTGGATTTTAATGAAACGATAGAGCCAGGCTGCTGCTGTGTTGACTGCAACAACTCCGGCAGGGAAACAACAGCAACAACTGTGGGCATCAGAGATGATGCAATGCTATCAGCCAACCCAATTTCCTAAGTTGCAAAATGGGAAGAATGACAGAGTCTCTCTTCTCCCATGTAGCCAATCTGGTTCTTTGCCGGTCCCCCTTAGCGTGGCTTATGCTCACAGCTCTCAGCTCTTCCCCATATCCTCATCAGGAAACAAAAAGGTGCAGCAGAAATGCGATGAACAAATCTTCAGATCAGATGGCCCGTCGTCACATATGCAACTTCTGAAGAACAGTGATCCGATGTGAAGAAGTTTCCTTAGTGGAGCAGACATTAGATGGCAGCATACTGAATGGGAATCTTTCAATGGCTGCTGTTTTTTTTCAATTGAACAATTCAGCCGATTGAATGGCTTCAGTGGGAGCAAAATGCAGAAAATATTTAAGGCTCTTGCTCCAGAATCTATTAGTAGCGAGGCACGTAATCTGATAGAGTATTGTTGCTTTAGATACTTGTCAAGAGACAACGTCAACAAGCTTCTAGTTGGGAACTTGCGAAAAGATTGGAGATTCAACTGAAGTTGCACTGTGTGTCCTAGCAGAGAAGGTTGGTCTGCCAGAGTTTGATTCTATGCCTTCAGCTCTGAATATGCTAAGTAAACATGAATGTGTTTCCTATTGTAATCGATACTGGGAACACCAATTTGAAAGGGTTTCCATTTTTTGGATTTTTGTCGTGATTGAAAGATGATGAGTGTTGTCTCCACGCGAAAGCATCAAGAGATATAAGATCAGAGTTATACGCGAGGTTTCACAGACTTGCAGGTGAAGAGTCCTTAAGATGCTTGGCTCTTGCATTAAAGAGAATGTCTCCAGGCCAATACACATTATCTCTGAGGGTGAAGATGAAAAGGGAAGTTCTCAAGGAAGAAGAAGATGACAAAGAGGGAAAGTAATTGGCTACCAAAATGATGATAGTGTTCCAGATTTTTCAAAAGAAAGGTTATACAAAATCCTGAAAAAGAAGATTTGAATCTTTTAAAGGGTAAGTTTATTTCTTTTGAATTTCAAATGTTGGAAATGGCAGTTACAGATTATATTTCCTGATTTTGTGGAAAGTAAAAGTAAATCTCGCCATTTGTAAATACTTATTGAGTCAAAGTGGCTTCAAGTTTGACGATCAGAAGAAATGTTTGGTTGTAGATGATGATTTGTGGAAAAAGTACATCCAAAGTTACGGGAAACATAGAAGCTCTAGAAATGCAAGCCACTGGAAACACTACAAAGAATTGTGAGAGATCTTTAGAGATTTCATTCCTATTGCCAAGAACGGGGTTATGCTGGAACATGAGTCAGTATATGCTGTAGTAGAGGAGCATGCTACCGCTAATGAACCTGCAATGGATCTTGGTGATGATGAGATCCTATGTAGTCTACCACCAAGTGAGGCTGCACCTTCTAGGTCATACCACAAGATAGCAAGAAGCGTCAAGCTGATGCATTGATGGCAAAGGGGTTCAGTGATTTGAGTGATGCAATTCGGACCTTAACAGATTCGTCCAGAAGTGTTGTCATGGACAAATGTAGCAGTATATTGTCGGACTGACTTAAGGTGGGAACTATAGATGATGAGATATATATGGAAATGTTGGATTTATTTGAGAATGAAAGGCTACCAGTACTATTCATACATTGTAAACCTGAAATGAGGCTCAGATGGCTAAAACGCAGACTAAACATGCAAAAAGGAGAAGATGAACTGCAGACCAAATGTTTGATGAAACGTTTAAAAAGAAGTGATGATTAACCTGCACAACAATTGTTCGATGAAATGTTCAAAAGAGATGTTCAAGAAGGGATTATTAAACATGCATATCAAGTGTTTGAGAAAATGTTTAAGAGGGTTGCAGATTCAGAAAAAGATTGTAAAAGATATAAAGTAGTCCATGATCATTGTCTTCATTGGAAAAACAGTAAAGATTGCAAAAGATATAAAGTAGTACATGATGATTGTCTTCATTTGAAAAACAACAGAATTGAAATTAGAAGAAAAGATAGAATGCAGAAAATCAATCTTTTCACTACATATTAAAGAGGCCAGAGAAATTTGTTGATATATAATGTAACAGAAAGAAGCATGAAAGTTAAAACCTTGAGTTGCTAAAGTAAACAGCCATGAGGGCTGGAAAAGCGGTTGCAGTCACCATATGAAGGGGCGCACACCGACTAGTATAAGCAGATGTCAGTATTTTGCTATTTGAGTGGTAGAGAGAGGGCACCAAAGCAACACACCGGCTGCAGCCATCATGTGAAGGGCCGCAAGAAAAGTCGTGTAAAGTGGGTATGGTTGAGTAGTACCTCCTATCACAAAAGATCAGCTTTCTCAAGAGTAGAAAAAATATGACTTTTGAAGTGTAGCTGCCGAATCACTTTATGAAGAAGGAAAAAGAGAGAGGGAGCAATCGACACCCATAAAAGGGTCGTGTGCTACTCATGTGTTATTGATTGTTCAAGTTGTTTTACAGAAGCCTCGAAGAGATCATTCGCTCGAAGAGATTGCTCGTGCATGTGTGGTGAAGAAAGTCATGTTGGTGATCAGCCAGGAAGGTTGAGGTAACGTTGCAGCCAGAGATGCTGCTTGAGATAATCAGCCAGGAAGGCTGAGTTGATGTTGCAGCCAGAGATGCTGCTTGAAATGATTAGCCAGGAAGGCTAAGTTGATATTGCAGCCAGAAATGCTGCTTGATATGATCAGACAGGAAGACTGAGTTGAAGATGTTGCAGCCAAAGAAGCTGTTGAATATTAGACTAGTGATGAAGATTAAAGACAGATGAAGAATGTTGCAGACAGATGAAGATTTTTGGCAAGTTTGGAGTTCGAAATATCTCACTCCCAACTTGAGGGAGGGTGTTAAAGAATATGAGTTTAGAGTTAGTTTTAGTAAATCTGATGTTTTAGGATAGTAAATTTGATGTTTTAGGTATTATTGTAATTGTCCAAAATATTGAGGGTATTTTGGTAATTTTCTGTATTAAGGGTATTTTGGTCATTTTATGTTTTACAACTCCTTATATAAGAGTTGATAGGTTGTATTAGGGTTAAGAGAGTCTTAGATTAAGAAAGAGAGAAAAAGAGGGGGGCGGCCTCCATTGGAGGTTCGCCCCCTCCTCTGATCTTCATGTTTTTCCTCTTCATCTTGTGTTGATGTTTTCTACTATTGATTATATGCTGCGCAACCACGTTTTCCAACACTATCAAAGCCTAAGGACTAAGATTGATGCAGAAATCGAGAGGACAACAGGCCGTTGTGGAGTTTGGGTGACTTAAAGCAATCCAAGAAAAGTATGCAAAAATTCAGCACATTGATTGCAGCGAGACTTGGTTAGATAAGAGGAGAAAAGGAAAAGAATGAGTGTAGTGTACCTACTTCTATAAGTGGTAACTCTTTTAAAAAAATCTAGTTATTGGGTGATAAATTCAGGAGCAACAGACCATATGATAGGTAATAATTCCAAATTTATACAGTATGAACCTACCTCCATATCTCAATACATAAAATTGGCCAATGAGTCCCTAATTCCAATAAAAGAAAAAGGAAATTTGCAGGCTCAGAATTTTCAATTGGAATAAGTGATATATGTTACAAAATTTGGAGTTAATATATTTTAAGTTACTTCCTTAGTAAGAGATTTGTATTGCTTAGTAACTTTTACTCCAATTGGTTGCAAATTTCAGGATCTGAGGATGGGAAGAACATTTGGTCATGGTAAATTAAGGAATGGGCTCTATATGATGCAAGATTACTTCATCCCAGCTCAAGGAAAAGCTCTTTCAACCACTAAAGCAGACAAGAAACTCAAGTTGTGGCATAGTCGACTAAGACATCTTCATGTTTCTAGAGTTAGAGAGTTTGTTTATGTTGATTGTCAAAAGGACTTGATCCTTAAATGTGTGAATGTAGCAGCGGAAGATCGATGAATATCATCTCAAAAAGTCAATCACAAAGCCTTAGAAAAAGGCTATAAAGCATATGCAATAAAGGTCCAATAAAGAGAAAAGGGTAGCAGCTTAAAGAAGGTCATCTCTGGACTGGTCGCCCCATGGCCGCGGCAACAAACGATGAAGATGAGACTAAACAGACCGAGAAGGATAGATGGAGGGGGCTTGTAACTGATATTTCATATGACCAACAAGATATCAATAGAGGAAAGGGCAGGTCGATTCATTGTTCCAGGCTCCAATGGGCGCTGGGACTCACCATGCTCAGTTCTTATGAATACGTCAGTCAAGCACTTCACTAGTAAGAACCAAGGGCCTATCTCTTCCAATTCACATCAGGCTATTTATTTTTCTTTATAATAAGTAAGATTTGAAAACTTAAGTTCCTTTTGTTTGTAGAACTCTTTATGCTTAAGATAAAATTTTGATTATCAATATTATTTAGCCACAAAAAGCATAATTCAATATATACACAAGTGTTGTATTTATAGAAGAGAGAATGAAGAGGGAGTGTCATGCTGTAAAATGGGGCCAGCCAGCCCCCAACGGCTAGCTGGACTAGCCGTTGTGGCTGGCCCCTTTAGGGCTGGCCCTTGTGGTCACATACTAGGGCCGGATGGCCCTGGCCCTTGTACCAAGACCAGAATGGCCCTAGTTTACATAAATAAAATAAAATTACATTAAAAAATGAAAAATACATTATTTTAACAATGTGTGTCAAAGAGCCAAACATCACATGATGTCATTTCCAAGTAGAGAGTTGCAGTCTGTTGTTCCATTTGAATGATTGCATTCAGATTTATGAGTCCTTGTTTTGTTTCATCTTTAAGAAAATATAAATACTTTATTACCTTTATTGATAACTACTCTCAATTCACTTTTGTTTTTCTTATGAGATCAAAATTTGAGGTATCTTGTATATTTCCTATTGTCCATAAACTTATTGAAAATTAGTTTGGTTATCCATTTAAAATCCTGAGGTCAGATAATGGTGGCGAATTCATCAATCTTAACCTACAAAGTTATCTACAATCCCATGAGATTATACACCAAATCACCTGTGTATACACTCCACAACAAAATGGTGTTATGGAGAGGAAAAAGAGCATACGAGAGGTAGCTAGAACTCTTCTCTTAGAACATAATGTTTCCAAGACTTTTTGGCCAAAAATCATTCTTACAGTTGTACATATGATAAATAGACTACCATCTACTACTCTATCAGGGAAGACCCCATTCTAAGTGCTTAAACCCAATGACACACCCTTTCATATCACACCTCGGATATTTAGATGCTTGTGTTTTGTGCATGTTTATAGTCAATTTAGGGATAAACTTAATCCTCGAGCTGTAAAGTGTGTCTTCCTTGGATATTCTACTGAGAATAAAGGATATGTATGCTATGATCCTAAAACTAAGCAGAGGTATGTGTCATTGGATGTCTCATTTTTTGAAACCACCCCTTATTTTACATATGAGAATACTTCTCTTAGTAGTATAATGGAAGAGCATGTGTTGCCAATTGATACTACATATGAAGAAAGTGTTAGTGATTAGTTAGTAGAAAAAGAACACGATCAGTCAGAGAAGAAAGAGCTCAAGACATACACTCGAGGAGAAAGCAAGATTGTTATGCCCAAACTTGAGGAAGCTATAGACCAAGGGAGAGCCTCTTCCTCGTATCAATGCAGAGACACGACTCAAGAAGGTAACGATGTATCAAACTTGGATATTCCGATCGCTTTAAGAAAAGGGAAAAAATCATGTGGCAAGTATCCAATCACTCAATTTATATCCTATGAGAATTTGTCCCTAAGTTACTATAATTTTGTATTAAACACAGAGGAATACCACATTCAAACTGATTTTTTAAAGGCTTCTAAATCGCCAAAGTGGTATGAGGTCATGCAATCAGAAATTGAAGCCCTAGAGAAAAACAACACATGGGAGGTAAGTGATCTCCCATCAGGAAGGAAATCGGTGGCTGTAAATGGGTATACACCATTAAGTTTAAAGAAGATGAAAATATAGAAAGGTATAAAGTTTGTCTTGTGGCGAAGGGATATAATCAATCTTATGGAATTGACTATGAGAAAACATTTATACAAGTTGCTAAACTTTCACCTCTCAGAGTTCTAATTAGCATAGTTGCCCAAAGAAATTGGGCACTATGGAAATTAGACGTGAGGAATGCATTTTTGTAGGGGAAGCTTAATGAAGAAGTGTACGTGAATTTACCTCAAGGATATATGAATCAATCAGGAAAAGTTTACAAGCTTAAAAAGGTCATATATGGCCTAAAGCAGTCACCACGCACGTGGTTCGAAAAGTTCAGCAGTAATATCATTAAGTTGGGTGACGGGTCATTCCAAGAGTGTTAATGATCATATCTTATTTATTAAAAAAGGGATAAAACTAACATTATTATTGGTTTATGTTGAAATATAATTGTTACATGGGATAACACTGAAGAAATCGAAAAAATTAAGCAGGAATTATATCATCTCTTTGACATCAAGGATCTAGATAAATTGTATTATTTTCTTAGCATTGAAGTGGTCTATTCATGGAGTGATATCTTTCTAAATCTAAAGAAATACACACTAGACTTATTACATGAGACCAAGATGTTGGAATCCAAGGCCATTCACACACCTACGGAAGTCAATAAGAAGTTGGAAGTAAATGATGGATGTGACAAAGTTGATGTCACAATATATCAAAAGACTATGTGGAAAACTTATATACTTAACTAACACTCGTCCTGATATCTATTATGTTATGGGAATTATTAGTAGATTCATGCAGGCTCCCTCTAAAAAGCATATGGATACAGTATCACATACTGATTATTTAAAGAGCACTCTTGGATGTGGCATATTATACAGGAATCACAGACACACAAATATCAAAGTATATACTGATGCAGACTGAGCAAGTTTGAAGGAAGATAGGAAGTCAACTTCAGGATATGTTTCATTAGTTGGTGGGAATATAGTATCGTGGAAAAGCAAGAAACAGGTCATAGTGGCTAGATCCACAAGAGAGGTCGAGTATAGAGTTATTGCTTAAGCATTTATGAGAGAAAATGGTTGAGCTCATTACTTATGGAAATAGGATTTACAATAAAAAATCCTATTTTTACATGGTGTGATAGTAAAGCAACAATTCAAATTGTTGCAAATCTAGTATTTCATGAAAGGACGAAGCATATTGAGATTGACTGCCATTTCATCAGTATAAGTTTCAATGAGTTCATATTAGAGTATGAGAGATCTGACAAACAATGTGCAGATATGCAGACTAAAGCTGTGAGCAGAGATACTCTTTAGATGTTATGAAGCAAGTTGGGTATAGTTACGATCTTTACACCCAACTTAAGGGGGAGTCTTGAAGAGAATGGACGCATCACGCAGAAATACAGCATTTAGATAGTTGTCCACTTAGATGGTTGTCTTATCATTTTGTTTTTAAAGTTACCTTTAAATTCCTTTCATTAATCGCAATCCTATAATATATTAGAATGTAGGCTGGTTATAAAAGGGGAAACCCTACCAGCAGTTATGTTGTATCATCATCATAGAAACGAATAAAAGGAGAGAGAGCGTGTAGTGGCACACCCAATTCCTCTTGAAATTTGATTCTTCTCTTCTCGATATTTGATTCTTGGTATAAATCTAACACCAATCAGAAGAATGATGCGAAAATTTCAGAGATACTTGATTTTGTTAAACTTGCCAAGAGTGCTTGTGTTTAGATGAAACCATGCTAATTTGGTCGCACTTGTATGTCTATCAGAACCAATATTCCATACTTGATGAACGTTCAAAATGAATATTTTAAAAGGTAAAATGGCTGGTGACTAAGACAATACAAAAGAAAAAGGCATACCGTAACACCAAGCAAATTTATGTAGACGTTGGCAGTCATTAACCTCTGTGGTGCTGCTTGAAAAGCCTTCTGTAAAGCAAACAAAAGAAGAGATACTTTATCTGCAAGCATGTTTGTACCTTCATCTGGCACATCTAAGGTGTTGTTTGAAACTACTGAAGAAGATGATCGAGTAGGAAATTTTATGTGGCCAGATGTCACCAGAGCTCCCAGAAGGCTGATAATCCCAACAACTATCCCATCATCATTATCTACATTATAAACATTGTTCCTAGCACTATCTGCACTTATTGAAAAGCTAATGCCACCCAAAGTCCTTGCCAACAAGCTTTCAGATACAGATGCCATTCTCTCAAATTTGGGATCTGCGGAAACGTTAAGGGGGAACCTTCCACTATCAAAAGACTTGAAACTAGGTCCTTCATGGGTAGAAGATGCAACTTCCTCACCAAGAGGTTGATCACCCTGCAATTCATCCTGACAATTGTTATCCTCAATTACTGCCTCCTCCCGTTCCATTGTTTCATTATCACCAGAGTTTAACTTGCTAGACTTTACATAATCCCCAGCTTTTGCTTCTCTTTGCAGAAGAACAAAAAGTATTTCTATACCACCACATGAAATAAATGATGTTGCAAACGTGTAAGCTCTAGTTGCATTTGGTTGTACGATCAGCCTGTAGAAAAGATGCAATACCCTGGCAACCTGGAAACGTTAATAGATTAGATGCATTCTTCCTGCAAAACCGAGTTGTCAAAAAGAAAGTTTTTCATGCATTTTCTTGTCACAGGAAATGCCTTGATCCTAACCAATTCAAAGAGCGAGCGATGGAAATATCACTATAACTGGTTACATTTTACAAAAAATATACATCCGTGTATGCACGATTTTAATGTAATTTTTCACATTGTATTTGATTAGTCGCACATTTATTTAGTTATATATTATATATGGAGCAGTTGTCTTCTGAAGCCTAAGCCATGGAGGATGAACCCCTTTCTTTCGCCACAGATCATGGTACTTAAAAAGACAGTTTTGGAAATAGAAAACATAAGAAACTTTAAACCAACTTGGATACCTGATTTGTTTGTGGGGAATCCACCAAAAATCCTATCAAACAGCGAACATCATCCACAACCTTTGAAGAAGAAGATGCTCCAACTAGCAGTTCAATAATCACTAACAATTCGTCCACAAGAGCATTAATTTCACCCACTGGCCTTGGGTTTCCATTCAGCGAAAATGTATCAATAGAGTCTGGTTCACGAACAACCCAGTAGCATCTTCTGCATCCATCCAAAAGCATCTGTACAGCATTAGCATCTCTCATTTCCAATGACTCGGTGAAAACCATATCCGCCAGGGAAGATAATAGCTTCTTCTGGAGTCCATAACTACATAAACTCCACATCTTTAAGTCAAGCAGCAAATTACAGAACAGCTGCACTTTAAGTGCAGAGTTGCTTTTCTGAGACTGACAAAGAAACACAACTGCTGCTACAACTTCCTCATCTTTTACTCCACTTTGGTGACCAATATCCAAACATGACAGTGATTGCAGAAGGAACCGCAGCAGGATAGCTAAAACCTCTGACCCATGAGCACGGCAAAGCTCTTCATTGTTCCCAGGATGCTGAATAGCAATGGATAGGATCCTTAATATTGGAGCAGAAAGTGATGCTGTAGCTACAGACAAGTCCAGACTACCACATTTTGGTTCTAGTGTATCAGTCTGGACGTTGCTGACAACTAGCGGCAACAAACACATTGGACCTCCTTCAGCCATGGCCCATAATGACTCCAATGGATGGGTTCGAGATGCAACATGAACTTGACCGAGTACTTCAGCAGGTCTTTTGTAGGTCCCTGAAACCTTACTAGTGTCAAGTTAGTGATACCGTCAAGAGACAAGTGTTAGAAGGTTAGGATCTCAAAACATTATCCATAATAGAATCAAGCAGTTCGGCTGGAGGAAAAACATAGAAGATACCTTTCACAAGAACTCTCAAGACATGAGGACGATACTTCTTGCAGAAACAGCAGAGGAATTTAAAAAGTTAAAAAAACATTGTCTCACAAGTCACAATACACAAAATGAAAACTATTGTCTCGCAATGTACATGTGTGCACACATACATGTATACATACATAACCATACATATATACACATATATTATGTATGTATACATGTGTATATGTATGTGTCTGTATTGGTGCATCTCTATACACAGCATGAATATGTCTACTTAGTGTTGTTAAAATTTGTATCCTATCACTATATCAGTGATGCAACCAATACAGTTCAACCAAATTGTAAAATTCCATTTATTGATCCATATCAGATGTTATTGAAATGCATCGCACCTCATTGTCACATTTGGTTACTTTACCAAGTGTAAAAGAAGGATACTTTAATCTTTTTGCAAGGCTAGGATGGGTCATTTAGACCCAGTCTTGAAAAGAAGAGGTGCTTTGTCGAAAAGACACATACATCATATTTGTAATGCATGTCTGCATTTGCCCGCACAGCAGAGAGCCTATGCACGTTGTTAGCTTTCTTTTCTGTTGTTAACATTTACATTTCTAATTTATTTTTAGCTATTTGTGCTTTTGAGACTTTTTTCAAAGCGAAAAGGTCATGTAACTTATTATATGATATAACACCATACAACAAATCCATATTGGTGATCCTTCGGATATGATATGCACACACCTGTAAGAGATATTAAATACATGTATATCCATGTTGTATACAAGGTTGTATGCGGCATAGATGCAGATACATACATATACACAAATATACAATGGAACTCTGAATATTGTAGGATATCCAATTACCCTTGAGAACCAAACAACTAACTCTACAGAGTACAGACTGCATCAATCAACAGCCATGTGCTTCTTAACAAAGACAGTAACAGCACATCTATCAGGTACTTTCTTGCACTCTATTGGAGTTGTAATATCATTCTATCAGCGCTCTAAAACAAAAGGAGATAACATTATTAACATGCTAACTACCACCAACATGGCATGTCCACTGAAGTCAGCAACTAATCCAATAATCCTTTTTTTTGCACATTAACTATTATGCATTTCTTCCTCTGCCATGATCAACTGCTTTATCAGAAACACCGATTGGCCAAAAGTTCTCATCAACTTCCCAAACTTAATTTAGTATTCATTACGAAACAAAGACTAGGCCAGCTAAGTGATGCTATAATAATGGTGAGACCACTAAAATCTGCAAACTTAGACTCATTTCATAACAACTGAATCCTGAATGATATTATGCTCTGTTTGATATAGGATGATTCTGATTGGAGATAATAGAAGGCAGGACATGCTGATGTTAGATGATTTTCTTATTAAAAAGAGAAGATGGCAAATACCACACCAATTTGGGAAACAAATAGCGGAAAAAAGAATCGCACTGATTTCTTAATGAGTGCTTGAGCAGAAGCATCCAACCCTTATGTCAATCGATTCAGAGGTGGACTCATCAAAATGATGACATTAACCCTTCTATGAGTCAACTAGGGCTTATACCTAATGATAAGGATAGAACCTCCAGAAACTAGTGATTTAGGTTTCTTTAAAGAGGCTTCGGCAGGAAAGAAAATGAGGGTATGGTGGGAAAGGTTCAGGGTAGTCCAGGGCAGAGGCCATGAAAGCTGTCCCGAGTGCAAGATACAGAACATGCAGAATGGATTTTGGGCCTCGTTTGGTGCTCAATAATGTGCTATTCAAATGCAAATGTGGGAGAACTATGGTTTGGGTGTAAACTACATACAGCAGAGAGTATTCTTGCTCTTATGGAACTCGATTTGGGTCTTCTTTTAAGAGATATGAGGCTGCAAATTTCGGTTCAGAAAATAGGTGTTCTGGTTGGCAATGCAGTTCAAATGATCTGATGTTGACATTTAAGGACGATTTCCTACTGCCAGGGTAGGTATATGGAGAGAGATTGTTTGAGTTTAAGGCAGTATATGAAGTCTAACAGGATAAGGCTTTTATTAGGGTAGTCAACTCCTGGTTGAGGAGCTTTGGGGATTCAAATTTGGGTGATTTACTCTGTTGCGGGAACCCTTTCTGGAGTACTCTTAGCAGATGAATATCTTCTCTCTGTGCACTATGAGATTTTTTTGGGTATTTATTGAAGAAGAAGGTGAAATAGACAATGTGGGTGGTTCAGAACGAAGAAGGGGGAGAGAAGAATTGACAACTTGAGAAGAGGAGAACATTGGCAACTTCAGTGGTTGTAAAGTTTCTGCTTATCATTCTCATCAAGATTATCCACATTTAAGGAGCTCATGTACTCGTTACAAAATGGAAACCTTGAACTTTCCAACGAAGAAATTGATATTTAAACTTCTAATCTGCATGGAAACTAGACTAAGTAATAAGTATTACTATTTCCCATGGGCTTTTATTTAATCAACTTCCTAACAAATCAAAACACATACTTATCAATTAAGTAACCAGCAAGTTATCCAAAAGGAAATGTTCCAGAAGATTCTCTGTTTGGCCAGAGCTAGTTCTTCAAGTTAACTTGGATCCTGTCTGCTTCAAAGATCCAACTCATTACCCTCCAGAGTGTCACAATAGGTCGGAACTTGCCACAGACACATCATACACAAAGACCCAAATCAATAGATACACTGCAAGTTTTGTCTCAAGTATAACAGTTTGACCCTATTGCACTACAAATAAGTTCAAGAGTCAGGACGGAAGCTGATATTTAATAATATTGCCTGGCAAGCTAAAACCGTAATATGGCATGTCTCAAGTATTTCACTAATTTTCTATAACGATGGCTAAAGTGCATTACTTTTTTGTTCTTTTTTCCACTTTAACATGAAAACTATGGGTAAACCCCAATGTTCATACCCAAGACACCATAAGTCATGGTGGTGCTTGTTTATGCTAATAACACGGATCATAATATTTAATTCCTCCACGCTTTGGGCATCTCAAATATAATCTCCTGAAAGAGTTACGACATAGCTCAACATGTAAGAAAGTGTTAATTCAGTTTGGATAACACACGGCTACTCATTGATATATATATATATATATATATATATAGAGAGAGAGAGAGAGAGAGAGTAGGAAGAAAATTGAATAAAATATTGTTCATTTAATGTGAAAACATCACTTTTGACTGACCTGTGGCACCAGAAGGTGAAGCATCGGGACAGTGTCGGCCATTTAACAGGCGAGGATGATAAAGAAGGTGTAATTTTGGTCCAGTCTCTGCATCCAAGAGATAGCTTTCTTCTGCTAAGATCCTTGCACATTCATTTGTCGCAAGCCATGGTGATCCTGCAGCATTGCCAAAGGATGGCAGCACGTCTCCTCCCCTTGATGCCAATCGCGCCATTCTTTCTGGTCCTATGGGTTCCTTAAAAATGTATATGGGTCCCATTTCAGCAAATAGAGGACACTGCCGACGGCGCCGTTGCAACCCAGCCATTGTTGGTGGTGGGTTCGTTCCAATGCAGCAGAAAGCAAGAGGTTTTGAAATCCTAGGGAACTCAAATGGACGACTTTCATACAAAGCACCATCTACATACAATCTTAGTTCACTTTCAGCTTTACCTAGAAGGCTCTGTTTGTATGTATGCTCCAGACCTACAAAATACCAGCACTGCGGCTTGAATGCATGAGTGAAATGCAACGAGGCCCTTTTACCCTTTCCAACCCCACTTTCAACCACCAAAAATTGCCCATGAAAATATGCTTCTACTCCTTGATTATCAGCGGAGATGAAACTATATAGCCGCGGCATATGTGCGGTACCCTCCCCAGCAAGAGCACTTGCAGCTGCTGCAGCAGACATGGCTGATGATTTACCCGATTTAGCTGCAGCAGCAGCAGCAATTGCTGCTGCTGCTGCTGCAGTGTTTACTGTATCAGCAAATGACTCAATATAGAGCCATGTTGCAAATGCATAACCATTTGAGAACGGCCATCGGCTTTCACCTGGGCCAAGCAAGCCAGAACTCTCACCGTCAAACTCAAATGTGCAAGATGGGCCTCTTGTTTCTTTCCGACCAATGGCCTTCTCCAATGCAAGCATCAGATGTGATGCCCAACGTGTATTGATCGCATTACTAACTACTTCAAGCCACCTTCGGAAATCGGTCACACTAAGTGAATGTCGTGCCGACAACTGAAGACATTTACACAACCAGCTCGCATCCCATGCCTGCCCCTGTTCTTCTTCCTTTTGTTCTTGCAAGAAAACCTTCTCCGAAACTGATAACAAAACCCCTAGCAGAGATTCACTCGAGCACATGGTTCTATTCCTGGTGCAGGCCTTCAGTATCAAAAACAAACCTTTGACCATCCTTGTCCTTGGTGACATATAACTTGCAGAATCTCCGCCGCAAGGCAGCCAAGGAATCAATTCAGCTGCCACAACGGCCGCCTTAGCATTTAACATTATGCTTGGAGGGTTGGTATCTCCAGTGTCATCAAAACCTTCAACACCACCCATTGTAGCAAAAAGCACATCCACTAATAGCCTCGAAACACCAACAACTTCTTCCTCCACCGCACGAGATTCTTCACCAGAAACAGTTTCTTTGAGCTTTTCTAAGCTATCTGAGTCCCCGAGTATGGCCGTCTCTACCAAATGCACCAGCTCAGGAGAAACATTCGGCATCATAGGCCTTGGTCTCGGCTTCAGCGGTGAACTAATTGGAGATCCCACATCTCCAAACTGGGAAGAATATGCGGAATCAACGCTCACGGAAGACACAGATTTGACAATCTCTCCATGCCTTCCCAACCCGAAACTAGAACCAACATCCTCGTGGAACTCTGCTAGCCGAGCCGCAGATGAATCTGGAGTCCCTCCAGAAAGCTGACTAACTGCATCGGACACTGAAGTTCGCTTGGAACTGCCTTTCTCCGGCGGCTCATTCACGCTCCTCTCCTGGTCCTTCAAGGAAACTTGCTCAAATTGGTCCTCTTCTTCCAGCGAGCCTATCAAATCCGGTAAATTTACAGATTCCACGGGCAAGTGAGCAGTTTCGCCTATTCTAAACACATCCACAGCGTCCCCCTTCATGATTCTTGTATTTGTTTAGGGTTCTATCTTCGTCTACCGACCTTTACATCCATCTGACATGAATTCCAAGAAATTCATCAATATCAACCAAGCCAGGAGCATCCTCTTGATTAGTGTCAATAAGATGATCCAATACTCTCGTTTATAACCAAAAATGCAAAACGAAAAACAATTGTATCGGCCAAAACAAGTGAGATCCACTGGTTCAAGTCTAACATTAACTCCCTTTGCTCTTAGACTCATGAGACGACAGCCAGACCCTCACATTTCGAAAACACAAGAGCTGGACCGAGTTTAAGCCCCAGATCTATTTTAGTTGCAGAAAAGAGAAGTCGAGAAAATCAAAGAACCAAATCAGAAATCCGGAAGACATCCAATATGAACAAAATTTTAAAAGAAAATGTCTTGGACGCGAAAAGTACCTGATGAAACGAAACATTCGGTGAAAAGAAACAGTTTTGCCGTGAATCAAAGCGAATTCCAAAACTCTAACTGAGAAAGTCTTAATGAAGCATCATTTGCAGAAAGGAAAACAAAAGAAACCCTTGGCAGACGACTCAGCGTGGATCGATCTCGTGAAACCGTTGCCTCTTCATCATTTTGGCTAGAAAACTCGACAGAACGTACAATTTCAAAATCTCTCGAAAGAAGCTAAATGAGTAGAGAGAAGCAACGGAAGAAATATCGTACCAGAGAAGGGTCGGGAGAGAGAGAGAGATGGATGGTTCGAGCTCACGATCCAGGGGTGTTGATTTGCTGCTCGTCGCATCTGACCGCGCCTCTTTGTTTCAGATGCGGCAACGGAAACTCACGCCTTCCGAAAATGCATTATCCTGGTCAACAATCAACATCTCCCGCAGCCGGCTGGAGGTATAAACGAATCCGGTTAGAAACACGAAACAGACCCATACCCAACTCATTAGGGCTTAAGATCTGAGAATCGGCACAAGCAACTATTTAATTATTCGCTCACGAATCCTTACTTTTTCGGATTTCACATTCTAACTGACAAAGTTTCTCCTTAACATCAAACTAAAGCTTGAATCGCCTAGTAACTTCGTGAGGCATGACGGGTTCCAAACCGATCAACCTTATCAGAAACTACTGAAACTGGAACCTGGTGAAATTGGACCTAGAACCGAAGAACACCCGACTCAAAACCAAAAATAATAACGGTCTCAAACCACCAGTTCTATATTTTTTTTCAATTTCAAAATTTTAATATTTTTTTTCAATTTTAAGAGGCTTAAGCTTAAACCGACATCAGCGGTTTCAATTCTAAATTTCGGGTTAACCAAAACCGACCATGTCTATTCGTACCTGCATCTATTACTACATCCCCTAAGTAACTTGAGTATTGCACCGTTCATACTGAATCAATACCCACCCAAATGGGATGAGCGTGCTAAATGTTACTCCATCTCTTTCTTTTAAGTGTGTGCTTTTGGCAAGCTGGAGTCAGGCTAACCCTACCATATACATGCCTGGGGTATCGAACTAGTGTTCAACTTGAAGGTTCTTTTAGGTTTGTAACTGAAAATACACAAAAAAAGGCTCAATTTACATATTTTTGTTGGATTTTCTGCTTAACCCTTGTTTTGTTTCATAAGTATTACGTTTCTACAGTCTTTATTTAATTTAGTATCCACCGTCAGTACCTGATATGGTTATGACGTGGTTTCCTGGTGCATTTGGATCAATTCTCAAGGTATTGAGAATTGTCGACTTTGAGGAGGCTTAAGACAATGGATTCTCCTTCCCATGTTTAGTTTTTCCTTTTGGTACAATGAGAAGGCTGAAGCCAGATGGATGCTCTGAGTCGAACTCATGACCTTCAGCTTGTCTGTGGACATGCATGCTATTGCCCTTCTTGAAAACCCCTATGAGTTTTTGGAGAAACTGAAAGAAAGCTACAGCAAGGGTTCGGTCGAACTACCGTGAACCTTGTGAGGAACTCGACAAGCCATGGCGAGGAACCAACAGGTTCACAGATAGAGCTGACGTGACACCAAGAACCGGACTCATTAGACCTGAGGAGAGCCCATTTAATAGGTCCACAGGTAGAACTGGCTAGTTCCAGTTAAGCCAGGACTGGCAGCTCCAAATCGCTGGATTCAATTCCATTGAAACTTGGAACAGGAACCACACCGCTCCACCTCCAGTTTTGGTTCTAGTTTCAGTCCCACTAGTGATGAAAACCTTGTGACTACGGTGGATAGTTTGCTTAGTTGAAGAACCTCTGATTCTTATATCATAAACATCGTCCTGATCAGTGATGAGGTATCTAGGCTCCTCCTAGTCATTCCCTCAAAGATCTCTCTCATTTTGTGTTGTATCACTTGTGGTGGCAGGAGAGCAGAGACTTACTTTGATTGGCATAATGAGTTCGAGATTCATGAGTATTACTAAAGACACTATTTTTACTAAACGGATATTCTTTAAGCTCAAAAATTCTCAGACTCCCATTTTACTAAGCTGCTCGTACAACCAAAATAAAGGAAACACAATTCTGGTACATCTTGTTTTTCAGAAGAGGCACCCGAAATGCATCTCTTCTGAGACATGCACCCCTACGTAAAGAGAAACACACATCTCATCTTTAAGGAAGATGCGCACCTCATGCATCTTTGTTAAAGAGAAGACGCGTCTTCTCTTAAGATTGAAGCAGCAAGACCTATATCTCACCTGAAGAGGAGACATATGAAACATGCATCTCTCTTAAAGAGAGAAAACACACAACATTTGCACTCATGAACCCCTTATCAAAACAATAGTATTCGGAATCCTTGTGCTACTCTAATATCAAGACAGTCAATTTCATTTGCTCATCGAAGGATACCCTACTGCCATAAAAATTAGAAAGGAGGATTGGCCGTCGCGCCTCATAAGGCAAATTGGTCATGTGTGCGAAGGGAGCAAATGTCGTGTGTTTCCTCTCTTTAAGAGAGATGCATGTTTCATATGTGTATCGTGCGTCTCCTCTTAAATAGAGATACATGCTCTTAAAAAAGGAGATGCACGTCTCATGTTTCTCTTCTTTAAAAGAAAACATAAAAGGATTTAGAGCCAAGAAGTTGAGAAGAGAGGCCTTCCATTGTGATGGTGGGTAAGACGGGAGACATGTTATGATAAGCACGGTGGCCGATGACACGAGAGAGAGAGCGGAGGAGAGAGATGCGATGAGCAAGAGAGGAAGTACGTGAGAGGGAGGTAATTGCACAAGAGAGAATAGATGAAAACAAGAGGAGAGAGAGAGCCATGCGTGTAAAGAGGAGTAAAATAGAAAAAGGAATGTAAACCTAGTAATTAGGGATATGTCATTTTATTACTGCCTTGATCACATCGGTGTTGGACATTGATGTGGAGCCTGATTTACTTCTTATAACTGTCTACCTCTTCGACCCGAATTTTTGATCGTATGCGATTCCAATAGGATATCATTGTAATATTATCCTAGGGATGCCCGAGACATATAAAGCAACTCCTAAAACTGCATATGAATTATCTTCATTGTGACTCACTTCCATTACAATGAATGCTGAATACCATCGATTCTGCCAATTTAAGCCTTGCATACCATCGACTTGGTTCAGCTCCATTTCCAGCTTGTTCATGTTCAGTTCGTGACGTTAACCGAGCTGAACATGATCTGTTTGTTTGGCTCAGCTCAGCTTGTGAAAAAAAAAGTGTTCATTTGCCTTCTCACAGACTCATGTAGACCGTTCGATTGTTCTGAACGAGTTAAGATGAACACAAACTCTAAAACAGGTACTTTGACCTTTTGCAATCAATAACGAAATAATTCTGGTGGCTTGAACTGCCGAAATATATCAAAACACAATTCTAAGAGTTGGATCCGCAGAAACACCAAAACAACTGCTGAAATAAATCTCTTCAAACTCTACGAAATGATTGGTTTGTTTTAGTGCTGATGCTTTCACGAGCACAAACACACACATACACACACACACACACACAGAGAGAGAGAGAGAGAGAGAGAGAGAGAGAGAGAGAGAGAGAGAGAGAGAGATGAGTGTATGTGTGTAGTATATGTGTCCTCAATACATATTCCCCCCCCCCCCCCCTACAAGATTTGGTGGGAGATCCAACCCAGCCAAAACTATTCTACTAAGAGTAGAAACTATTTGGTGACCTGAGAGTTGGTTCGCTTCAAGTTTGGTCTTCATTTCGAGGTTAAACATGCATCCGGATCTTCCTTTGCGTTCTCGTTTTATTTTGCACAGATGTTTCATTTTTCATATTATTTTTATCTTTCATTCTTATCCTTTGATCATTTCGTGTTATCTTGGATGGAAATGAACATGGACATTTTTACGTGTCTCTATCGAGTATTAGAGTCATGTTCACGCCGGGCAATTTTCCTTTTGTGTCAAAAACATGTCAACCCCATGATGACCTAATCTGTTCTCAAAATATTTTGGCCGAACACGACCATGAACTTTCTAGTAGGCTGGGCAAACTGGATCAATGGGTTGAGTTCAGGTTGATCACTTGGGTTCAAGTCAAGTAAAAATTAAGCCGACGCTGACCCGACCAACTTTCCCAGGTCAGCTTGCACAACCCTAAACCCGACAAGGTCGGATTGGGTCAACCCAACCTGATCCACTATAATTAAAAGAAAAGGCTTGTATATAAAATAAGGATAAAATACCCAAACAAGAAAAGATTCAAGAAGAAAACACTAAAGAGGCTTACGAAAGACAACACAAGAAAAAAAATAGTTTTTTTTATAATAACTGAAATAAAATAAGTAGCTTAGTTAGTCACGACACGTTAAGGAAAAAACTCACATAAATATGTAAAATTTGGTCAGCATCGAGTGCTGTTCCGGTCAACTGGACACAATAGATTTTTTTTATCCAACTGGACCCCGACCTTCCGGGTACGCTCCAAATCTGCCGCCCTGCTTTCTAGGTCGTGTTTGCATGGGGCATTCATGGCACGTCTTAGAGCATCTCTCTCTCTCTCTCTCTCTCTCTCTCTCTCTCTCTCTCTCTCTCTGCAGTAAAATATCATATATAGAAAATTTTAAGAGCGACCTGTTTCTCCTACCTGTTAAGATACCACTACATCTGATTCTTTTATCTCGCATACACGACACGAGGGTGGAGATGAGAGTATTATGTTATATATATTCAATATGAATTGCTCTTTTATCGTGTAATGTCAATTAAGCAACTTGATTTGATTACATATAAGAATAATGGCGACTAATAACCCATGAAACAGACACTTCACTTTTCTTTTTGGGTACATGAGGAGGTCAAAACCGGATGCACCTCGGGCATCAAACTCATGACCTTCAACTTGTGACTCAATCCCCCAGCCAAGTGATCTATTTCTCGTTGCACTCTTCATTTTAAATTCAATAAATAGATGGTCTTTTTTGGAGTTCAGATTCAAGTAGCATATTGGAAGCTAGAAAAAATGGATATTGATCCGAGAGGAACCAACCCAAACCACCTGAACGTGTTTCTGAGTGAGCCGCTCTATGAGTTGTGAACATCTCCTCATCCCCATTCAGAAACTTCAGAACACTCAACCTGGGCTTTGCATCACAAGGCCACCAACACAGACAAGAGCTTCCTTCCCTCCACATTTATGTTCTACAACATGAAATTCCTTTTCATTTATCGGTAAACTTTTTGTACAACAACAACCATGCCTTTTCCTGCGCACTAGGTGGGTTGACTATGTAGATTTTATGATGATGGCGCATTATGTGCCATGTCAATAGTTATTTTAAAAAATCATATCATATTTAATAATTTCTTTTCAATCTTTTCATTACTTATTACTTATGTGATCTTTTTCTCTCTCTTTTTAAATATTCAATGTCTATTCGCTTTTTTATCAAAGCTTTCATTAGTAAACTTTATATATTGTTACATATTCTTTTTATTCCTCTTATTTTCTGTGACAATGGGAAGGCTAAAGCCTGATATGCACCCCTCGTGTATTGAGCTCAAGAACTATTAGATATGAGAGTATAGTTCATCAAGTTTCAAACCAGTTAGGCTGGCAATATGATAAGAGACTAAGAATGGTCCAAAAGGTCCCTGTTTGACTCCACCCAAAGTATCGAGTCTTATTCGGGTTGACCTGCTTTGTACACGGACACAATGTGACAAGAAATCTCAGTTACGCGACATTAACGGATCCATACATTTATTACCAGATCTTGGACCTAATTGTTCTGGCACCGGCCCGGGCGACATTAGCCCAGCCAATTTTCGGATCCAGGAGAGGCGCTGCTCGGCCACGGTCCACTAGCTTTTCCTTAGTCGGGTACACCTTGAGATATCCGGATCACTTCATCCACGAGACTCCTCAATACCCGGCTACCGACCCCAAAAAACTTCCCAAGCCACATCCTTTCAACCGCTTCCTTGATCACATTCTACCACTCATTTGTATGTGCTTTTGATTACTACGGTTTCTCCTTCGAGGTAAAGCACCATAGGTACTATCCTGCCAAGTGTAAGTCAGTGAGCTTCGGGAAATCCACTTGATGCACTTGTGCTTGCATGTCGTGGCGGAAGATTGCAGGCTTGATTTGCAGTTGACTACTAAATTACTATGCTTTTAACCGTTCCAAGATTAGCCTACAGTAACTAAAACGTTGCAAATAAAGGAAGCTGTTTACTTAAAATGGAAAACGTTCACTTATTTAATTATCAGGGACGCCCTTGGTTCCTCCTCTAAGCCAGTCCAAAGATGAAGATCATGGGAGGAACTCTTCTTTCTTTCTTTCTCCTCTTTCCTCTTGTCCTCTCGATCCGTTCCAAAGTTTCGCCCAACAAGAGCAAAGGCGGCAGACAGGTCTGCATCTGTTTTAATGCCAATCTCCCTTCTTGAATCGTGCTTAGTTCTTCCTTTTCTTGTTATCATGATCTTTCACAATCGAGTCGAGTTCGAAGGTCTGCCGATGTCGTGAACCTTCGACCCGAACAGGTACTTTTGGATCTCACTTTTAAAAACTAGATTTGAAGCATGATCTGATGCTCGCCGGAAAACTATGTAGTTGTACTCAATGTGCAAACAGCGTGGTTCTAGTTAGGCCAGCACAGGACTATGGAGACCCTATTATTGATCTTTTATGTACGACGGTTTGGTAGATAGTAACTGACTTTAAGGGCCGAGCGTCTGCCGTGTATATGCCAATCGGCGAATAACGTCCCCTAGAGAGAGTGAGTTTAGATCTTGTACACCATCGACACAATTCACTTGTGCTCGATCAATCTTTTTTAAATGTATGAGTGTAATAATATTTTTTTAGTTTGTTTTGAAAATTATCAAATTCTTTTAAATTACATGATACTACTAGAAATCAATGAGTGAATACGTTAACAATGTTCAAAGCCCGATTTTCCTATACATAAGATTTGTGTATGATTGACCTTACTTTAGGTCGACTGGACCGACCCTGTCACTCTCCAAGTGTGGCCCCACGCTTATTATAGAGAGATGCATGAAACCCACATCCCCTCCTTTACCATAAAAGAGAGAGTTACTACCTGAAAAAATGCATTTTGGATATATATATATATATATATATATTATATAATGGACGTTATATAAATAATTTCCAAATACATAAGGACACTCGATTTTCATTAGGATATCTCTACACAACTCACACATAACGGGTTATGCATAACCTGTAACACGAGACACTTTTTTTGGGTTGGGTCAAAATTGCCACCCTGAAATAGAGGTCATCAGTGGCGCTTGTATGCCTCGAAATGCAGCTGACCACGTGCATGCGTATCTTCAAAGATCATGAAGCCCTGCATTTATTATCCAAATCTGCAACCAAGAATGCCTTCATACAATCATACTTCCCTTCCCTTACAAAAAAGAGGGAATTTACGTTCAACCGGGAAGTTTAAGGAAATTTCCGTTAACTGCATGGAAGGTAGCCTTTTTCCTGTTTAACCACCTACCTTTTCAACGTATTCCACAAATAGCTGCCTTAGGATACGGCATAATTTACACATTTAACCTTTAAATCTATTGAAAGTTGGCAACATGAAAAGCCACTCCACGTTTATTTTTCTTTTTTTGTTACAAAGGGTGGCCAAAGCCTAATACAACACACATATGTGTATTCTCAGGAATTGAACTCGCTGCCTACTGCTTTTAACTTGAAGGTTCTTTTAAGCGACCCATTAACTAGAAGAATTATAGTTCTTTGTGACATTCCACACTTTTTTTTCTTTTAAGCAAAAGCATTAGAAGACGGAGAACTTTTTTTGTTGTGAAGTGTACCTGTATTTCATGTTCACAAAGCACTTGTATTTTCTTATATAGATAACAGACCCAAGAAATTGTCAAATTTGAGGTGAGCGTATGCCTCACCTCGCCCTAAAGTAGGTTTGCCACTGAGCAAAAATTATGTATTAAAGAAAATGATATGTATTGTAAGGCCTATTTAGTGTATTGCTTTAGGCCTCAACTATGTTCCATAGAATAGCAAGATGAACTCCTTCAAAGGAAGTATGAGGGAGGTTGAAGCAAGAAAAAGAAAAGAGAACGCACCCTAGTTCTGTAGCAAGAAGTTTCCACATCTTTTTATAAGGAACCAATTTTGCATTAAAGAAGGTTGCATACATCATCCTGCATTGCCTCATGTATCATACAGAACTAACATTTCTTACTAACAAAAGAACTTTTGCCTGCAGAGTTACATTGTTTATATGGGAGAGTTGCCTGAAATGGGGACAGATGCTGTTGATATGCATTATGATGTTCTCTCTACTGCAGTCGGAAGGTGAACACAGCTTAGTTTAATTGAACTTGGTTTGTTTATTGAGTTCGAGTCTTGTGAATGGGGGAAACAAGTGCTGAGCTTTACCCTCGTAGTGGGCCAACCCGGCTTGGGTCAGATTAGTCGGGGTCGTTTGAGCTTCTGGATACAGGCGGTGTACTTCACCAAAAATAAAAATAAAAAGCTTTGTATAATGAAAGAGTACTAGCAAAATACAAACTCCTCAAAGTATATAGGATGTGCCATAGTGAATAGCTTTTGGTTACAATGGGGAGGCCTAAGCCAGGTATGCATGCCGAGGGAATCGAACCCCCGAACCGGCATTTCATGAGCCGAGCGAATGCTGTACCTCTATTTTTTTTCAAAATGCAACTAATTGCTGGTAATGGAAACAGCAAAGACGCAGCCAAGGATGCCATAGTGCACAACTACCAGAGGAGTTTCAGCGCCTTTGCAGCAAAGCTAACACAAAAGGAAGTTCAGGCGATCAAAGGTTAGTGTTTGAGAAGCTAAGTCACTATGATCACTCTGACTCGTGTCATCACCACATGTACGTGACTTGCATCCAAGACACGAATTCAATTGTCTTTGGACGACGAACGTTTCTAACTTAATCAGCTCTTTTTTTGGCCAATTTCAATAGATATAAATCTTTTTTCATGAAAGATAGTAATTTTATTATTTTCTTTTATAGAATTAATTCAGGATATGTCCTTTATGCATCATATGTAGCACCAAATGTCGAGTCTGATGCACCGGCCTTGGTGTACGCTAAAGAGCAGGATCATGTGACCCTGCTTCTTATCCAATTACGAGACCCTTATCAAGTCCTTAACCTTCTTGTTGTAGCAAGATAAAGTAGAAGGTTAAATGTGCCATTCATTATCCATAGGTAGTGATTTTCCCTAATTTCTGATCTTGGTACCAATCGATCGCTTCTGAGTGTTACTTATGCGATTCTTGTGGCATGGCAAAAGGACAAGACACAATAGTCGATTGAAGTATCCCGGTGACATGCATGGCCTGTACCAAAGAGTGTGACCGCTGCGTCATCACACCAACCCGAACACAACCCAAATTCTTTGTGTAGCTTGGGCTTGGATACTTTTTCCGTGTCCATGTTTGGATTTTGTGTTTGGTGTTATATTCCCAATTAGAGTTTCATGTTTTGGGGGGTGTGTTCGTGTGATGTCATTTAGTGTTCATGTCAAAAGAAAAGGTAAAAGAACCTGATCTTCTTTCTTTCTTATTATTTTGTCTGGAGGAAGAGAAGGAATTCCTAGGTCATTTTCGTGTCGCGTTTTCCCCTTATATTGCCAGCCTTACTTACTCAAAACTCTTATCTTTGATGTGTGGGATGTTCATGCAGACCATGAGAGCGTACTATCGGTTTTCCCCAACAAATATCACCAGCTCGATACAACAAGATCGTGGGACTTTTTGGGATTCCCGGAGGATGCAAAGAGAAACCCACAAGCTGAGAGCGACGTCATTGTGGGTGTTATAGACACAGGTAATACAATGGAAGTGGTTTGAATTCCCATCCAGTCGGTAGGTTGAAAGGGGGAGACCAAGGGCACCCACATTGATAGATGTTTCGGTACCTTAACCTTAACCAAGCCTTTTCTTGTACCAGCTGAGGTCGAGCCATAGAGTGTAATATATTGGAGGGAGAGATTGGATTCAGCTTACTCTTGACACTTCTCAGTCATGTTCGATTTGTGTTTTTAGGAATGTGATTATAATAAAAATGTTATTTGTACTTTTTAAAACTCTTTTAAAAAATTTAAATTATATTTATAAGAACAAAAAAAGTAATAGGTAAGCATCAATGACCATGTCAAAAGTGAGAAGAATCATGTTTTCATCTCTCTTTATGTGTATACAACAAACATGAGAAGTTACTAGGAGATCTCCATCCAAATAGCATTCTCAACCAAACATATTTCACAATTCACATGAAACCTAGTGCATTATTAGAAAGACTATGCTTCCTAGTAAAAGATCCAACAGAGTTTTTTTGAATTTGCTGTCAGCTATCAGTTTGAGAAAAACTTGGGTAAGCTTGATACAAAAATTAGATTTTGAAAACGTTAAAAGAGGAAGAAGACGACAACAAAAATGTTGGAAAAAAACTATAAAAATGATCTACTTTATATTGAGTTCAGACTCCCAAAGTCTTTAAACCCAACTCTTCACATGGTCCAACCGTGAGTTTGAAACTGTCAGTTTAAGCCTCAGATCGATTAAAACAAAAACAAAAAGCATAATTGATTAAAGGGAGAGGTTTCCGGTTGCTGTTATGGTTTCAAATCGGTCGGTGATGTTTAGTTGTCTAGTCGGTTAGATTTTGACCTGCTCTTTTAAAAATAATAACGTGTTAAGGCTTTTCGGTAGACATCTGCCCCTACTTGCTAGCTTATCATAGGTGTAGGACGACCCAATTGTTTAGCACCATTAATGTATGGTTATGTATCAACGCTGTGAAAGGAATTGAGCCTACATCTCAAAGCTTCAATGACGCCGGATTTGGGCCGCCACCAGCCAAATGGAAGGGGAAATGTGGTCCTTACGCCAACTTTTCATGCAACAAGTAAGTTTCTTATATTATTAGTTTTCTTCTTATTATTATTGTCATTAGTAATAATAGATGCAGTAGTATTTTGATTATTTCCTCCAACTGTGCTCTTTTTAATTATTATTTTAAGGACACATTCCTGACTGAAGTTTCCTCTTTGCAGCAAATTGATAGGTGGAAGGCACTTCAACCTTGAGGCCTTAGATGTTTCTGATGGTGACTTTAATTCCCCAATTGATGTGCAAGGCCATGGCACGCACACGGCATCTACAGTCGCCGGTGTGTCGGTAAGGGATGCGAGCCTATACGGGCTGGCCCAGGGCACGGCTCGTGGCGCGGTCCCATCGGCGAGGGTTGCTGCATACAAGGTGTGTTGGTCGGGGTATGGGTGTTCGGATATGGACCTTCTTGCCGCGTTCGACGCCGCCATCGCTGATGGCGTCGATGTGCTCTCGGTGTCAATCGGTGGCTCATCCAACGATGACTTAACGGATACCATCTCGATCGGCGCCTTCCATGCCATGAGGAAAGGGATCTTGACCGTGTGCTCTGCCGGTAACAAGGGACCCAGTCCTGGAACCGTTCAGAACTTCGCTCCATGGATCGTAACTGTCGCTGCTAGCAGCAGCGACAGACAATTCCGAAGCAACATCACATTGGGCAACGGCGTCGAACTCACCGTACTCTCTCTATCTCTCTCACACACATACATATACATATACACACGCTCACATAGCCGATTCGGTTCTGATTTCACCTTTTATAAAATCAGAATCAAAACCAAACTAAAACCGACATTTCTAAACCTCCAGTTCCAAGCTAGCTACTATACTCACATAAGAAGAGGGGTGACTTGTGGCTAAGGTCATTAGGGCAACCACCTTGGCCTCCTGAAATATAAACTCATAATAGTACCAATTTTATATGCCCCAAAATTTGTATACTTAGTTTCCAATTTTTAAGTTACACATACTGTTTGATTTTCGCTTTAGGCCTCGACTTGTGCAAAGCCACACCTAGGTAATACCCTCGGCCGACAGCCGATGTTGGGCATCAACTTGTACAAGGATTCTGTGGGAATTCGAACTCCCGACCACCCTTGTAGAACCCAAAATCCCTTTCTTATATGCTAATCCTCATTCATTCTCCAACTATTTTAACTTGTATTCACGGATTCTCTTTGGTGAAATACTTGCAGGGAGTTGGACTGAATACTATTGCCCCGGAGGCGAAGTCCTACCCTCTTGCCAGTGGAGCCCAGCTCGGCGATGATGATTCGATGTCACAGTAAACCAGCTTAGCCCTAATCAAGATATTTGTCTTATATAGCTATTCATGGTTTTATTTCATATTAATTCACCAAAATTACATTAATTATTGATTTGCCTTCACGAATATTGCTGTTAGCACGATTGTTTAATTATTATAAATATAATAAATAAGCTAGACTCCTATTGTTGTTATCTTACAGGCAAACTGAGACTAGGCAGACCCTTGTGAGATGTTGAGACCCTTGGGTATCAAACTCGTGACCTCCAACTCAAAGGTCATTCTGAGTTGAGCCAAGATGAGACAGGCTTTCACCCCATTGTTAGTGTTGTTTTTTATTCCTGAACAGCCCTTTTGGATTGGGAAAAGTCATGTTATAAGTCTGTATTATAGGCCACAATTTTGATAATCCTCTATATTACCTTTTATATGTTCAAGAGTTCGGGTCAGGTCGTCATAATGTAGATCTACTGCTGGGCTAGACAATGTTTAACTCTCAATGGTTTCCCTTTTTAAGGTACTGTTATCCGGATTCACTGAATGAAACCAAGACAAAGGGCAAGATCGTGGTCTGCAAGATGATGGAGGGAGCGGGTGCGCCGGGAGTAGTGAAAAGTGCAGGAGGTGTGGGTCTCGTGCTCGAGAGCACTCTTCTCTTGGATACGGCGGAGCCATATGTGTTGCCCGGAACAACCGTGACCTCCCAAGAGGCGCAGAGTATCTCCACCTACATCAAGTCCACCAGGTACCATCTCCATCTTTGCTCCTTTAATTCTTCACCGATGTTAACTCCCACCGTTTAAACATTTTTAGT
The DNA here is from genome assembly GCA_036023115.1 of Brasenia schreberi. Taxonomy (NCBI): domain Eukaryota; kingdom Viridiplantae; phylum Streptophyta; class Magnoliopsida; order Nymphaeales; family Cabombaceae; genus Brasenia; species Brasenia schreberi. Next base: position 4,879,157 of record JAYKKT010000058.1, on the reverse strand, counting down.
GTCATAATCTTACCATGACATTTCATAAATATTGACCAATTGTTACTAGCGAAATTTAAGAAGACAGTGCTTTGTCCTTTTAACCGTATATAATACTTGGTTCATACACACCTCTGACGGTGTGCAATACTGCCTACTCATTAATTTTTTGGGCTATGAATGTTATACGTCTGCTTCTTCTTTTTTAATTTACAAGCACCCGTTTTAATTTGCAAATACCTTATATATACACTGAGAGAGAGAGAGTACTCTTGCACTTAGTGAGGTTGTAGGCAAAGCCCGTTCTGATCACCTGGGATCATATGCATGCAGGGAACCGACGGCCGTGATTTCCCGATCCTATGCCGTCAACATTACAGCCCCATTTGTAGCTTCCTTCTCATCCCGTGGACCAGTTCCCTCCACTCTCAATTTTCTCAAGGTAAACCTTTCTCCTCTGCTTGTTTTGGCTGTTTATAACCTGTGCGCGTGTGCGTGCGTGGTTTTTTGTGTGTGTGTATATATATTAGACAGAGAGAGTAATTGTCCCTAACAGAATAAGCATAAGAATACGCTACATACAGCCATGGCCAGCATCGATGTGAGAAAAGAATTTCAAATCTCGTTTTAAGAGAAATTCTGATAGTTGTTCATTTAATTTTGTTATGTAATTTTTTCTTATTTATATCAAGAATTAACAACTTTGGTAGCTTGAGATTTTAAAAGAATTGGAATTTCTTTAAGAGGAACTCAGAAATTTTGGATTAAATGGTTCCTGGACTTCGGCTTATTAGTCTTGAGGGTTTGTGTATTGCAACAATATGCAGCCAGATATCTCTGCACCTGGGGTGGATGTCTTGGCTGCCTACAGCACAAAGACTTCGGTGACGGGGGACGACAGCGATACCCGGATCGTGAAGTATAATATGCTCTCAGGGACGTCCATGGCGTGCCCACATGTGAGTGGGGTGGCTGCCTACGTCAAATCCTTCAACCCAACTTGGTCCCCAGCTATGATCAGATCAGCTATGATGACCACAGGTACTAATCCCCCTTTCTCCTCTTACTATGTCGACTCTCTTTTTTTATGCATGACACTCTTCAATGTTTCTTTCAGCGACAAATATGAGCCCAAACAGGAACAAAGATGCAGAATTCGCTTATGGTGCGGGTCAAGCTAACCCGGTGAAGGCAGTGAGCCCGGGGCTTGTGTACGACATGAGTCAGACTGCCTATGTGAGCTTCCTCTGCAGCCAGGCCAATATTGATATCAAGGCACTGCGTGTGATCACCGGTGACAAGCGTGTCAATTGCTCTCTCTTCCCCAAGGCACTTGGGTATGACGGTCTCAATTACCCATCCATGATGGTGACACTCCCCGCCGGCGACAAGTCCAGGGAAACCATGGCGGTCTTTGTGCGCAAGGTCACCAATGTGGGCTATACCAACTCCATCTACAATGCCACCGTCGAATCACCACCGGGTGTCTCGATCACCGTCCGGCCGCCTCTACTCGTCTTCAACCAAAAGAATGCGACGGTATCCTTCACGGTTGTCGTGAAAGTGAGTGGTTCCTACGACAAGGGTATGAGGTCAGGTGCCCTCATATGGTCTGACTCCGATCATACAGTTAGGAGTCCCATTGTCATTGTTTAAGGTGGTCATATCCTCACCCAGGGTTTACCTCGATGAGGTGGTTTAAGGGACCCTTGTCTTTCACAAGGTTCTCGTTATGAAAAAAGAAAAAGAAAAAGAAAATAATAGTTCACGTGCTTAATCCTTCTACGGATGCTCAAATCCAGGAGAGAGAAAGAGAGAGCACCATCTTCGGTATGCATGCTGCCTGAGTTTGAATTATATCTCAAGGCAGAGTTAGTAGCAGACTTTGTAGAGGGAGAAATTCCTTCTAAGAAGCTTTAGTGATAATTGCATTGTTTGCAGGTAGTTTTAGTTAATAAGGAACTAATTGGTTCTTCCAGCCCGGTGGTGTCATTTGATGTAGAGGCCCAGTACTTTCATTGTGCCTCCCCAAAAGAAAATTTGTAGATGCTGTGTGGGACTCTTAGAATATTAAGGAGTTGCAGATCTTGTTATTGCTGCTCTTGTTTCTCCTTTATGTATCAGACTATCAAGACATGAAGCCATTACATCTCTCTCTCTCTCTCTCTCTCTCTCTCTCTCTCTCTCCCCTTTAAGCCAAACACGTCCAAGCAAAATATGCTGGAAATGAGCACTTTGCCCAAGTAAACTATGGCTCTTGGAAATTTTATTATAAATAAGATTTAAACGCTAATAAGATACAAAGATCAAACGGTGAGCGTGTGTGGCTAGAATTACATGGAATCATCTATGCACCGTTCCCTACCATCTGTTCTAACCATCTCTCGTGATAGCATGATTACTGGCTTGTGCAAGGTAACTATTCTGGCTTCTGTCCACTGAGCCAACACAGTCTTCACTTTAGCTACAATTAGTCTTGGGCAATCCTCTTCCCTTTGCCACAATCCAGAGTTTTTAGCTGCCCATATCCGCCATGCCACACTACCCACTGCTGCCACTTGTTCCTGTGGAAGGCTTGCCATCAATGAAATGAAGCTGTTCTGACGCATCCGGTTGAGGGAGCCGGAGATTCACTTGATTCCAGTAGGCCTCTGCTTTTGCACAGCTGAATAAAGCATGCTGGATTTCCTCTAAATCACCCCATCTTGGGCAACTGGTGGAGATGTCCAGCCTATTTCCTGCCAATTTGGCCCAAGGAAGTCATTGGAAGAACCATACCCAGAACCAAAACCGAGACGGGGATCCCCAACTTCATTTCATAACCGAAACAAGGGGAGTGTAAAGGAGACAAACAGTGAAAACTTCGGAATATAGAAAGTCTGATGCGGCTGGTTGATGATAAAGTATTGGTACCATGGTATGACAGAGGAGTGCCCCATCATACGATATATGACGGCATTTCTCATTTGCTCACACCGTCAACTCGCATTGCGTTGGAATTAAGATGGTTGTCAACTTCATGCGATATATAAATATTCTCGGTAATGGTCAATGACAATAATTAAATGTTAAGCTCATTGAATAGGCTATCGCATTACTAAATAAACAAAATTTAGCACTCCCCCGGTTGATACATACTTAGCATCAATCGCAGAGGTCTCCCTATAAATACACGAGGAGGGAGGCGAGTGAACGCACACCCAACACAAACAACCCCTGTTCAACGTAGGCTCTCTACAAGCTAGTCATTCAAAAATGGCTAAAATGCTCCCCTTCATCGTTGCCCTGGTGGTATTGCTCATTGTATGTGAACTTGCAATATCTACGAGAGCCGGCCAACCATCGTTCACTGAGTATGAGAAATCTGGGTGCAAAGGCCCTTCGGAGACTCATCATTCTGGTTGCCATGAGGTGAAATACGGTGGAGGATATCGGTTTTATAAGGCTGATAAGCATGATAAGTTATTGCTGTACAAAAAACATTACTGCGAAGGAAAACCCTACCAGGTGATAGACTACAGTAAAAGCCACTGCTGGAGTTTTGATGCCACGAGCTACAAAATTGAGAGCTGATTATATATATGATGGATGATGTATATTTACGCGTTCATAAGTTATGAATAAACAGTGCTGCTTAAATAAAGAGAGAACTATAGTCTCTCAACTATGATCGTGTGGATGGTTCGTGTGTTTCTAGCCAGACTCCATGAGCCTAACTATGTTAGTGTGGTTGATCTGGTTTTCAGTTTGTATATTTGGAATAAAAGGCATCCATTGGTACTTATAGCATGCCCGTGAACATCTTAGCGGATGATGTAAATAGAAACTGAATGTTGTTTTAATTTGTGAGGTCTGTGGAGTAGCATGAATGATCGAGATTTCCCCTTCAATGTGTGTATGTTGTATGCGAAAGAAAAAGGTTGACATTGAATGCTCAAATATACCCCACAATGACCAGAGGGGAATCCAAGGAAGCTGATCAGTCATGGTCCATACCATCATCAGCACAAATTCCTCAGCTCACCTCTTGCAAATTAGCAGGAATAGGGTTCGCTTGGATCTTAACGTCGTGGTGCACAAATTAATACCTAACTTTGTTCCCCGATCATTCCTTGAACAGAAAACTTTTCAATCTCTTGAGTTTAATTTGAACTCCTTAGCAATATGTACACCCCTTCTTCTTGTTTCATTCATTTGCATGATATTACCTTTTTATACCATCTAGGATCGTACTATAGTAGTCCAGATGATAATGTTTAATTTTCTATAGATGATTTTCGGATTTCAAATATCTACCTTCTTATGGGTAAGAGGGTTGGATGATAATTAACTGGGGTGAGTATGGTTAAACGCAGGAAGTAACGGTCATGCAAGTGAATGACGTCAGATGATGATAAGGTTTTGGCACACCGTATGACAGAAGAGTGTCTCATCATATAAGACATGATGACTTTTCGAATTATCTCACACAGTTGAGTTGCAATTAAGAATGTCGTCGCCTGGATTTTGTTGAATGGTTCAAAATTGCTGTAGGATCCATATATCCAACAAAATAAGGCAATCTATAGTCATTCCTGTTTCTTTTGGGACATCTAAGTGGTTCATTTGAGTTCGTTGGATCGTTAGGATCGTGAAATTTAGAGGATTTTAACATCCCTATCGAAATTCCATCAACATCTTAACAATTGGGATTCTACACTTGGGATCTGTTCTTCATCAGACATTGGCTCTTCCATACCTTTCTCCAATTGCCAAGGTTGAAAGTTGCAATATACTTTCCAAACTGTACAACTTAATGATAGCCCAATCTAACTGTATACTTTCTTTCCGATCCCAATGCCAGATACAAAAAGTCTTCAACAGTGGAATTTCGGAAAGGTAAATTGGGAATCAAAGCTGGCCCCAAGGAGAAAATAACTCGTTTAAGACGGAGGCAATGCAACTCCTCCTCCTCTTCGGCATTCTTTTTCCTCCTCACTGGAAATCGTCATAGACGATCAGTTATAGCGCTCGTCTGAGTTAGGAAGTTTGATTTAGGAAAGTAGTTATAGCGCTCGTTTGATTAGGAAGTTCGATTTAGGAAAGTTTTAGGAAAATCGTACTTGAACCGGTCAAAGATTTTCAGTTGGGCAATATTTTAGACAACCTATCTACCACTAAACAAGGGTTAGAGCCTGATTGAATCCCCTCATCGCTTAAGTGTGCTGGACATAAATGAGGGAAACACAAAACATACTAAATAAGGTTGATACCATATACCAATGTATTGATATATCAGGGTTGACAAGAGTGTGGAGTAAACGCTAAGGTTGGCCTTTTTCTGCCAAATCATTTGACAAATATCTCAATTACCCATTTTAACTCTATGTACATCGCCGATTCATATTGCATGATAACTCCGCCACTATGGAGAATATCAGTATAATGATCTCCTTCTAGCTTGCAACGCATGTACAGAACATGCGTGCCTTCCTCAGGCTCTGAACAGAGCCCTCCATGCTCCTTCCTCGTGCACATACAAGTCCATCTCAGCAAATGAATGTCCACTGCCATTCGCTCTCTTTTCCCTACTAAAAGGACTTTATTAGGATCAATTTCTTTGGTGGTGCCAGATCCATAGTATGAGAACTGCACGTCTAAACCCACGTGGGCTTGTAACCATGTTCAATGTTTGTTCATGAGTGATAATGACACTCGAGTTTCCATGAGGTGAGTAGCAGCAGGGATCCTAGGTTCATTTTTGGTGGCTCAACTGATTTTTTTTTACTCAAATCGAACCGATGGAGCCATCATTTCATACCAAGTACAACAAAACTTAAAACCGTGAGCACTAAAATTCAAGGTCCAGAATTACAATTGATTGAAATCGAAACATGGATGAAAAAGACCGTCATGCTATGTTGCATGGATACGGGTACGGTACCGGTACCCGGTACGGGTACGGGTACGCGGTACGTAATTTTCTAAAAAATTAAGGTACGGGTACGCCAATATTAAAAAAATTAAAAAAATTATATATATATATAGAGTATTATATATTTTAAAGAGCATTCTAGTGTTTGTGAATAATTTTATTTTAACTATGACTATGAGAATGCCATTTATATTCTTCTTTAAAGTAAGAACAATTAAACAACAAACACATATCGTCAATTGAATTTGCAAGGAAAGATCTAAAACCAGCATAAAAGGTGATCTCCATCATTGGGGTTGCAGTGCTTCCCATAAGAGAATCAAGAGTTCCTCCTAAAGAAGCATCATTTCAAGAATATCATAAATCAGAATAATGAAGTCAACAACATATAAGCAAGACCAACATATGCAAAAAGAATTAATGAAGAGATAGATAGACCTTTGTCAATCACAGCATGTCAACATCAAATGAAGCAGATTTAAAGCTATTCATATCTTGCACATCCATCTTAATATCTGAACGATTTTCATGAAGTTAATTCAAAATCAATGAAAAAGGTGTAATAAAATGAAAGTGATTATGATATGGCATACCTGTTTTAAACTCGTACTTCGCAGTGCAATCTTCCTACATATTACATAAACTCACAACAAACTCGTATTAAATAGTTCATGAACAAACAAGCAAACACAAGATACAATCATACAATGAATTATGAAACAATATCATTCCAATTTCGAAATGTGCTGCCAAAATAACAGTGCAGACTCCCATATCACAGCAACCACAGTAGAAACAATGCACACACAGTGAGTAAAGATGCACACCCTAATGTCACAAACATGAAACATGTCGGCATGCCTTCAAATAAATGTTTCAATATGAAATGAGCCCCATTTCCACCTGAATATATCACAGTAGAAACAATGCACACACAGTGAGTAAAGATGCACACACACATAACAGGATTGCTGCACAGTGCACACATATAACCAATGTAGCGTGCACACACAGTGAATAAAAGTGGCATACACATAAACCACTTTGTTGAAGGCTTCAATTCAATGTTTCAATACGAAATGAGCCCCATCCCCATTTCCACCTGAATATATCACACACCACCCAATATCTTTGAACCCAATTTTAAGGAAGAAGTGAAGCAAGTGACCTCCTTTTGACAAGGGATCACATCAAATAGCACGAATTTGTGGAAAAACCGAGTAAGAACAGACAACAAACAAATGAGAAGGAACAAAAAGATAGGGTATGCAGCATATATCCTATTTGACCAATAAATAAAATAACGTAGAGAGGATATTGTCAAGATGGAAAATCCCAGTGGAGACTAAGAATGTGCCATTTGGTCCTGGCTTCACACCAGGGGGAGGAGGATAGATGGTGTTTGAGGGGTTCCTTGAGAAGGAGCTCTTGTTCTTTATGGCCATCTTACTGTCTTCTTTATGAAACCCCAACAACTAGTTGATTGCTACTGCTCTTCGTTGATTCAGTAGTCACTCCTACCTATCTCACCAGAAGCTTCCTCGGTTCTGTAATTATTAAAGAATTAACTTAAGACATACATAAAAACAGAGCTAACTAAAAAGAATAATTTTGTCCTGGACATGAACAAGGCATTGCGACATGTGTTCGGTATTTGACATGTGAAACAATCAGACATCAACAATTTATAAGCTGTTTAACCTCCAGAAAATGAGCATAGAAAAATAAATGATTGAAACCATTAGCATTCAGCATTTCATAGGAAACAAGCACTTCATCGATCACATGCCTCTGTCCCCAATATCCAGAACAGACATAACAATATATTCTCTCTTCAAGCATTTCACCAAGTGCCCAAATCCCATGAAGTTGAATTACAAGCAGAGCCAGAATACAAGCAACGATAGAATTTCCGTGAAAGAAAAGAAAACTAACATTAGCTTTCTCCAAACAAAACACACTACCAGTAAGAGTTTAGCTTTCATCAATCACTCAAAATAAAGATAAACATAATCATCTAGGTCAGCAAGTAAATGAATTGATAGTTTCAAGTGAGTAGGATCATTTTCTATAAACCTGTGTTTCCGCTCACCGTATATGGTAACCGCGAGATTCTTATACAAGCGAACAGCAAAATATCCACGTTAAATGGAAACAAACGATACTCCATTCAAATTGCCCAAGAATGAATTCAATTTATATTCAACACAGGGAGTCGGACTAATAAATTATAACTAACACTCACAACGAGAGTCTATCACAGCAGATGCACACACACGCAGTTAATCTGGCGGCCAAGAAGAATGGAAGAGTTAAGGCTAGGGTAGGGATGTCGACGGTGGCCGGCGGTCGGTGATCGCACTGATCGGCGGTCGGCCTGAGACGAACGAAGCTGCGAGACGAAGGACGGAAGGGGAGAGAGAGAGAGAGAGAGCCAGGGGAAGAATCCAGACTCGAGGTACGTTAGGGTTTTTTTTTTTTTTTGATTGGATTCGGGTCAGTTGACCCGAATCCGGTCCATCCACGTACCGGGTACCGGTACGTGGCGTACCCATTTTAGGTACGCGTACCGAAATATGTATTGGCGTACCGGTACGTTAAAATGTGTATGGGTACGTATCCATAGTACCCATACACGTACCCGTACCCAGTACGTACCGGGTACGGGTACGACGCCCAAATAGGCGTACCCATGCTACATAGCCGTCATGCAATTGGCTGGTAGTGCCCGTCCAACTGTTTTGAGAAGTATTTCTCTACCCGCCCTTGAAAGAAGTCGATTTTTCCAACTGTGTAATCTGCTAATCGTTCCTCAATAAACGAGAAGAGTGGTCAAATATTCTTCTCAAGTAGTGAAAGCAGCACCAAGTATGTACCCCTACCCAAGGGAGTGTGAACTCCCATAGAATACCTTTCACTAGGCATCGGTCTCCTGCTTCAACGATAGAGCTGAAAAAGATTTTCAAAAAATCAACATGAAAATCCAATTTTCTTGAACAGGGGAAGTGTGCTAAATTACTGCACTATTGGTAAGCATTAACCAAAATACTCTAAATGAAGTAAAAGAGCATGTATCCCGTAACTAAATTTTAAAAGACAAATGTGAATGAAATTTATAGAAAAACAATGTATTTCATGCCTTTCTTTTTTACAATGGGGAGACCAGAGATGAATAAAAAACTCATGATCTCCAACTTGTGATTCAACCGCCTAGCCAGGTGAGCTTCTATGTATTCATGTATTGTAAACGACTCATCATCAGCAACGGTCCGCTCGAGTCTGTGGCCTGCTCTCACCTACATGCCTTGTTTAAGGGTTTTTTTGAGGTTGAAGACTAAGGACACAAATTCCCACCGCCAGGAGTCAAACTCCCCACTAGGAGCAAGGGCGTCAAAGTGCCCGCCATCGAGCTAAGCTCCCAACATGCCATGTTTTCTTTTTTACAGTTCTCCCCCTCTCAAAGACTGGTGCACTATGTTTTTCTTCTTTTTTCCTGAGAAGTCTGGATTCTCACCATCCAGTTTGGTGGTGCAAATCTACTAGTGTAGGAACAAGCTGAACTTCTAGGAAATAGTTTGATGGGATTCAGCCGATTGAACCCACTGCGCCAATCAATGAAGTGAGTCAATCATCCAATTTGGTAAAAGTACCCCGTAAATGATTCAATGTGGGATGGTCGTAACGAATACTTCTTATAAGAAAGACTGAATTGCTTTTGAAAGTACAGAAGAACCAATTCCATCGGGACTGGTAGGTTATCAAACCTATGTACCGTCTACACTACCACAATCAAATTTACCAAACAAGTTTGACAAAAGGTTCGGAGTTTGATACCAGAGTATGCATTTTGTATGGGTCTGTCTAACCCCAGCATACCATTGAGAAAAAACATCATATTTGTCAAATGCAACAAAATCAGCAGCACAAGATTAGGTACCATATATAAAAACAAATCAAGGATTTATCAAATAATACCTATACTACTCTTGGATACTTCGTGAACCCATCCTTGACTTAAGCTGCTGCCTTTCCACAATAGAATATGAGGCTTTAATGATGCAAATAACCATTTCAATGGCTTCAATCCTCATAAAATCACATCTAGCATGCATGCTTGAGGTGGACACCCCTGCAAGATGACGGACTTTAGTGCTTCATGCATTTAAGTTCATCTCAGTTAAATCATTTTAACAGAGAAATGTTCACCCAAATGGGAGGAGTCGATAAGGGCACCGTATCCCCTTGGACCAGGAGAACCTGTGATGCCGGATGTGCAGACTAGCCACGGAGCTTTGATAAAGTTTCTGAATCAGATATCAATCAATTACTGATGGAAAATTTTATCTTTTTGCTACATAGGATGTCAACAGGAGGACAAAGCATAGCATCTCGACAGCAGTGGGATTCACAATCCACCCGCTCAACAATCAACCCTCGTCATCAAGTAAATCTCAATCCAGAAAGTCCACAAGCTTCATTCTAAGTTGCAAGAAACCTGGCATCCATTGCAGCAAGAAAACAGAACAGACAAGAGAACAGACAAACCAAGTTGCAGAAAGATACCAAATGATTGAAGAGGACAAGAAAACTGTCAGACAATCATCACCAACAGCAACAGGGGCTATCAGAAAAATCAAAGAGAGGGAGAAAAAGGTGAATTAAAGAATGTAAATGGACGTATGGAAACTAATGGAAAGGGATTCAAATATATACAGCTAAGATGCCACCTAGAAAGAGCCTAAAAGAAATGGCATCAACAGGGCTATCAGAAAATCAGAGTTATGAAAAAGTCCTAGTAAGTTCATGTTGTTCTACTTTGATGTCTTCTTACTAACTTCTTGTCCCCTAGCAATTGGCTGGATGAGAATGTACTTACAGCCTTTAAACATTCTTAATTAAATTTGAGCTAATATATCTGCAGACTCTATACCCTTTTCCTTGTTAAATTGCTTTCCTGCAGACTAATTAACATACAAACAACAACTAAGCATTTTTGTGGACTAATTAATATACAACAACAACAACAACAACTAAGCCTTTTCCCATACTAGACAGGGTCGGCTACATGGATTCTTTGTTTCCACAGATCCCTATCGTGTGCCATGTTAGCAGTTAACTCCCAATAAGCTAGATCATTCTTTATTGTTTCTTTCCAATACTTTTGTGGTCGTCCTCTACCTCTTTTAATACTTTCCAAATTTAGTTACCATCTTAAACGATGTTCTCTCATTTTATCCTCTATTGGTGCCACTCCTAATTTGTTCCTATTAACCTCATTAAGTATACGGTCTTTTCTTGTATGACCACTCATCCATCTCAACATCTTCATTTCTGTCACATACATCTTTTGTACATGTTGATAATTAACTGCCCAACACTTAGAACCATAACACATAGCAGGCCTAATTGCTGCTCTATAATATTTACCTTTTAATTTTAATGGTATCTTCTTATCACAAAGAATACATGATGCTCCTCTCCATTTTAACCAACCAGCATTTATTCTATGCGTAACATCTCCATCAATTCTTCCATCACTCTGAAAAATTGATCCTAGGTATTTAAAACTTTTCTTTTGGGGAATGCAACGTGTCCCAATTTTAATTTCTATGTCCTTTGAAGTAACCAAATGATCAAACTTACATTCCATATATTTTGTCTTTGTTCTACTAAGTCAGAAGCCTTTGCTTTCTAATGTTTCTCTCCATAGTTTCAATTTTCTATTAACTTTTTTCTTAGACTCCTCCACTAATACAATTTCATCTGCAAATAACATACACCAAGGTACTTCATCTTGAATATGTTTTGTTAACTCATCCATCACCATTATAAATAAGTATGGACTTACAGTTGATCCTTGATGTAACCCAATATTAACTTCAAAGAAGTCTGTCATGTTTTTGCACCATCATACATGTCTCTTATAAGGTTAATATATGTTAATGGGATACCTCTTTTTTCCAACGTTCTCCAAAGAACCTCCCTCGGTACCCTATCATAAGCTTTTCTTGATCAATAAATATCATGTGAAGGTCTTTCTTTTTTGCTCTAAAATATTCCATAAGACGTCTCAAAAGGTGAATCGCTTCAATAGTAGATCTGCCTGGCATGAATCCAAATTGGTTCTCTGTTGTACTTGATACTTGTCTTAACCTATGTTTGATAATTCCTTCCCATAATTTCATAGTATGACTCATTAACTTGATACCTCGATAATTCGCACAATTTTGAACGTCTCCCTTGTTCTTATATATGGGTATAAGTGTACTTGCTCTCCATTCCTCGGGCATCTTTTGGTTTTTCCATATTTCATTAAATAGTCTTGTGAGCCAAGTGATTCCTATTTCTCCTAGTATTTTCCAAACTTCTATAGGAATATTATATGGTACTACCGATTTACCACCCTTCATATGTTTAAGGGCCTCTTTGACTTCATTCTTTTGAATATGTCGGTATAAATTGTGGTTTATATACTTTTCTGACTTGGCTAAATCTCCTAAACTAATACTAACATCTTTATTTTCATTAAAAAGATTATAAAAATAGTTTTTCCATCTATTTCTTATATCATCATTTGCCACTAGAATTTTTTCATCCTCGTCTTTTATACATCTAACATAATTAAGATCTTTAGTTTTCTTATCTCTAGCCCTAGCTATCCTAAAAATATCTCTCACCCTCTTTTGAGTTGAGTTTTTTATATAAGTCCTCCCAAATCTTAGCTTTTGCTTCACTAACGGCCTTTTTTGCTTCCTTCTCTGCTTTCTTATAAGCTTCTAAAGTTTCACTAGTTTTCTTAACATAATGTAATTTGTAACATGCCCTCTTTGCCTTGATTTTATTTTGTACTACTTCACTCCACCACCAAGCTTCTTTTTGTGCCATTACACCTCCCTTAGATACCCCTAACACATCTTTCGCCACTTTCCTAATATGTATATCCATATTGTTCCACATATCACAGGGTGTGCCAACATAATTCCAAACATCTCCTTGAAGGACTTTCTGTTTAAATATATCTTCTTTCTCGCTTTTGAGGTTCCACCATTTAGTCCGAATAGCTCGATGCACTCTTTTCTTCTTTGTCCATTTTTTTTTTTAATCCATAACTAAAAGTCGATGTTGGGTGGTTAAGCTTTCTCCTGGAATTACCTTACAATCTTTACAACACACTCTATCTTTTTTTCTACAAATAAAGTAATCAATTTGTGTTTGTGATAAGCCACTCTTATAAGTAATTAAATGTTCATCTCGTTTTTTGAAGATTGTATTGACTATAAAGAGATCAAATGCCATAGCAAAATTTAAAATCTCCCTACCTTCCTCATTTATATCCCCATGAATCCCTTGATATCCTAATGCCTCTTTACCGACATGTCCATTTAAATCTCCTCCTAAACAAATCATCTTCCTTTGTGGAATCTTTTGAAACACCTTATCTAACTCTTCCCAAAAATCAGTCTTTATCCTATCTTCTAGTCCTACTTGGGGTGCGTAAGCACAAACTATATTCAAAACCTATGCTCCTAACACTAATTTCAACGTCATGATTCGGTCACCATATCGTTGTATGTCTACTACACTCTCCTTTAAATCTTTATTTTTGATAATACCAACTCCGTTTTAAGCCTTTTCTTTACCAGAGTACCATAATTTAAAACCTTTATCCTCTATCTCCTTTGCTTTTTCTCCAACCCATTTTGTCTCTTGTAAACATAGAATATGAATCTTTCTCCGAATCATAGTATCTACCACCTCCATTAGCTTACCCGATAATGTTCCGATATTCCAAGAACCAATACGAATCTTATTATCTAGGACTAGCTTCTTTACCACTTCCATTAGCTTACCCGATAATGTTCCGATGTTCCGATATTCCGATAGTGTGGACTAATTAATATACTCCAACAAAAATGTCTGGTACCACCTAGAGGCTTATAGAGCTACCACAATCTTAATTAAATCTGAGTTAATATATCTGCAGACTTTATACTCTTAAACTTCACCTTTTCCTTGTTAAACTGCTATTCTGAAGACTAGTTAACATACTCCGACAAAAAGGTCTGCCTAAACTTTGTTATCTAAGATATACCACAACCTAGAGCCTTATCGAGACGCTACACTCCCACCAGTCCTAAATTGAGCATATTCTTAGAGACAGCAACTAACACATATGACCCAAGCTTCTGAATATAGCACAGAGACACAATGGTCATAAAACATTTGTACTTCCTAGACAGTTAGGATAGAAGTGAATGGTGAAACGGCAAAAGGAAGAACTCAACCACTTGACAAGGTGGAATAGATAGAAGCATGTCTCCAAGAGCATTATAATGCTTACTCACATGATGCACCTAGTCCAAAATAGGAATACATTCATTTCTGTTATGTGTCTTAATATGCACACCAACTTGTTAAAAAGAAAGATGACCAAGTAAGATTGAATAGCAGATGATCCAAGATTTTGGAAGCATTTTCAGTCTGCAGGTTCCAGAACTAGCCGTCGATAACAAAGATACATGACATGAGCAACTATAGCAACAAAGAAATATAGAACAAAAGGTTCTCAATAAAAGAGATGCATGAGCAATCACAGCAACAAAAAAATATTGAAAACGGAAAGTCCGTTTTAAATTTTGCTTCCTTAGTGAAGCTGAAAGGATGAAGCTGCTACTGAATTAAACAAATCAAATTGAAAGAGAAAAGGGGGATTCAGAGAAATCATATAGTTGCTTATAGCTTAAAAATGTCAAAAGGCACCAAGAATTAGGGAAAACTTCATAAATGCTGTTTGAGTAAACAACACATTCTTAACCTGCCTATGAAAGACTGGAGATATCACTGTCGCTTGATGCTTTCAATCATCATTAATTAGTTGTGGTACATCTCAGCTATTGACCAAGAATGTAACAGAAAGTTGAGATCGTATGACCACATATTGTAGTTTTGGTTTGTCTCCAAGTTACAAACAATTCATCCTAAAGAAACAGGAAACCAAATGTCTGACCACTGAATGTTCAATTAATAACATATTATCTCCACTTTCTTCAAAAGAAACAAACGGTTTTAGGTAAAACTGCACCAATTTAACAAACCCAGTCAACATATATCCAAGGCTAGGCAGACGTGAAGGACACTCATTTAATTAGAAACGTTTTCATCTGTTCACACTCAGAAGGATAACGTTCCTTCACATAGTGATAATATCACCTAATTTTCTAGTGAGAAAACAACTCTTAACTTATTAAAAACTCTCGCTGCAAGGAAGGACATGTTTCCATCCCGACCTTCCATTACCAGCCTGGTTTATAACAACTTGTTTGTTTGGAAACTTTCAATCATGACAAAAAACTGTTCCAGTGTAATTCTTAAGTACTTCCAAAATGTCTGCCCATCAACATGACATTTATTATATCTAACATCTGGAAAGTTAGCTGAATTTCTCAAATAATGATCAAGAAAACAACTGGATTTAGCAGTCACTCATTACAGAACTTACAAGTTAAGGAAATCCACAATGTTAACCATGAGATATAGACATGTACCAGCGATACAGCCTCTATGACTTCTAGCAGTATATGCAACTGGATGAGACAACCTAACCTCACCTGATTCATGTCAATTATAGAAATGACAACTTCTATACAAGAATGTGAACTAATTGATTACTATGGAACATTGTAGCTCAAACCAGTGTTATCCGTATCGCACCGATACGTACGATACACCTAGGTGTATTGATATTAAAAGCTTACCGCACCGTATCGTGCGACATGGGCCGTATCGCATGATACGGTGTGCATCGCCCGTATCGTACGATATGGGCGATATGCCCTGGGACCCTTAGGTCCCGGGCCGACCGAAACCCGTGATTTTTCGCGGGTTTCCTCTCTCCTTTTGGGTTCCTCAAACTCTCTAAGAGCCGGTTTTCGCCTCCTTGGTGTTCAAAGCTCTAAAATCGTGCCCTACGGTGTCCGTGCAAGCCTCCAAACTCGGATGTAGGTATATTTTTAATGTTTTTTCTATTTTTTTCTTTTATATTTGTTGTTTTTTTTATGTTATTTCATTTTTTTTAATGACAAAATATGAAGTTATTAAGTGTGTGTATACGATTTTTATTGCATTCATGAAGTGGGAGACACTCCATTTGAGTGTTATTTGAAGATTGGAGGATTTACAAAGTCTTTCATTTTCAGGTTTTTGTTTGAATTAAAGTACTCTATTGAGATGGCTGGAAGGGGTGGTAGAGACTCCCATTATCAGTCTGATGATCCGGCATGGCAGTGGGGTATACCAGTTGAGAGTTCTAGGTTAAAGATTAAATGCTTATTTTGTGAAATGATAGTTAGTGGTAGAATTTCAAGGTTGAAACACCACCTAACAGGAACTAGGAAAGAAGTTGTTCCATGCACTGACAGAGTTAGAAGTGTGCCATAAGGTATTAAATGGCAATGCCTACAGATGATTGAGAGCATACAGGAAAGGAGACAACAAAATGATGATTTCCATATGTGTGAAGAATATGGTGATGCTACTGCCACTGGAGTTGGATTCACTGATAGTTTGCCTTCAGATGCTAGAACAGAGATTGGTAATAGCAGTTCACGAGCACCTAACAGGAAAAAGAGGGTTGCAGCTGAAGACTTTCAAGGTGGCAGAAGAGGAAGTTCAGGAAGGAGTAGAGTAAGAGCTTCTTCTACCATACATTCGTTCTTTCCTCATTCCCCTACACCTGATGCTCAACCTGGAATTCGTGCTGTTATGGCTTCAAAACAACTGCATCATCAGGCAGACCTTGTAGTGAGAAGATGGTTTTATGATGCATGCATTCCATTTAATGCAGCAAATAGTTTTTATTTTCAAGCAATGGCGGATGCAATTGCTAACATTGGTCCAAGATACAGGATGCCCTCTTATCAGAAGTTGAGAGGAAAGATATTATATCAGACCGTAATTGAAGTGCAGCAATATTGTTCGACTTTGAGACAATCGTGGAAGGAAACAAGATACACTATCATGGCAAATGGATGGACCGATAGGCGAGGAAGGAAATTGTTAAACTTTCTTGTATATTATCCTAAATGACTCATGTTTTTGAGATCTCTAGATATGTCAGAGAAGAGGCACACTGTAGAGATTCTACGACAGGAATTTGATAAGGTTATACAAGAGGTTGGGGGTTGGGGTGAAGAATGTAGTCCAATTGATTACAGATAATGCAGCTAACTACAAAGCAACTGGGAAGGAGTTAGCTGATATTTATGGGACTTTCTACTGGATACCACGTGCAACCTATTGTTTAGATCTCATCCTCGAGGACATTGGTGAGATGGATGAAATAAAGACAACAACTGAGTATTGCCAAGATATTACAAAATTCATTTCCAACAATGCATTTGTTTTGTGTATGATGAGAAGATATAAAGAAGGTACAGAGCTTCTTCGCACAGCTGCAACTTGGTTCGCAACAAACTTATTATCTATACAGAGTATTGTGAAACAGAACGCAACTTTAAAGAGAATGTTTTCCTCAGATGGGTGGCAACAATTTACAGAGTTGCCTCAAAATAGAAGGAATAGAAAGTTGAATGAGATTGCAGAAACAGTTTTTAGAAGTTCATTTTGGAATGCATGTGTCAAATTATTAAAAATTACTTTTCCTTTAGTGAAAGTTTTGAGATTGGCTGACAGCGAGGAGAAACCATCTATGGGCTACCTTTATAAAGCCATGGACAGGGTAAAAGAAGCGATCAGAAATAACTTTAATGGAAAAAAGAGAGATTATGTGCCCGTGTGGAAAATAATTGATAGTAGATGGAATAAACAATTGCATCAGCCTATTCATGCATCAGCCTACTATCTAAACCCATCATTCAGGTACTCAGCAACCTTCAAAAGGGACGGCGAGGTTAATCGAGAATTTATTGAATGTATCGACAGATTAGTCCCTCATGAGAGCATAACAGATGCGATACATTGAGAGATGGAGAATTATGATAATGCTCTTCACTTGATGGGGTTTGCCTGTTGCAATTTGCAACCGCACTACGATGCGTCCAGGTAAATTGTTTATTTTCATATTTAAGTTTCATCTTACATTACTGTGGATTATGTCTCTAATGTTTGTATGTTTGGTGATGTTTGGTGGAACAAGTTTGGAACTGATTGTCCAAACCTTAGAGATTTTGCAGTGAGAGTCTTAAGCCAAACCTGTAGTGCAACAGGTTGTGAAAGAAATTGGAGTGTTTTTTAACACATCCATACAAAGAAGCGCAATAAGTTGGAACACAAAAGACTAAATGATTTAGTTTATATTCGTTGTAACATGCGCCTTCATGAAAGGTAATGTTGTATTACTTTCAAATTTTCAATTCAATATAGTTTAACTTCAGTCTTCAATTGTTAATATTATTTACTAATTGTTTATCTTTGTTTGTCGTAGGTAATTAAAAAAAATGAATAGAGAAGAAAGTCAGTTCGACCCAATAAGTTTGGATAATTTTGATATATTAGAAGATTGGGTTATGGAAGACACTGAAGAAAATGCCCTCCTAACTGAAGAAGACGTTGCTTGGATTAATTTGGAAGGAGCGCAAAAACATTAAGGAGATGAAGAATTTGATTTTCAAGAAGAAGGTGTCGCTGATGATGAGGAGGAGGATCTGCAACATGGAGAAGATAAAGATTATTTAGTTGATGATCCTGATTACAATTTGTAAAATATAACTATGTCTGTATAATATGTATTTCATTTTTTGGATTCAAAATATGTAAATTTGGATGCAATTATTTAATGTTCAATGTTCAATCTATACTAAACTTACAGTATATGAATTTAAAGCAATTACCATATTTTTCCTGAATTTTTTCTGAGTTTTTTTTTTATTTTTTTCAGATTTTTACTAATTTTTATTGATTTTTAATTAATTTTTGTATTATTTTAATATTAAAGTACAATACGATACGATACATCCGTATCGTGGAGCCCTACGATACGCGTCAGACAACACTGGCTCAAACAATCATTTAAAATAATCATGAACTGAGTTACAGAGAAAGCTCCAATGAGGAAAAGATAAGAAACTACATCTTCAACAAACCACCGTATAAAGTTTATTATTTGCACCAATAAGTACACATAAACCCTGCAAATCGAAGCACCAATTTTCTAGGACCATTAAATCAAACTTACAGATAGAAAATTTATGAATGCCCAGTCCAGCTGCTTGAATCTCATTGCCGAATTAGAAAACGCGATATTCACCGTCCGATCATGAAACTTGACGGCCAAGCGTCATAGTATCGTGTTCCGGAACCCGAGTTTCGGGTCTAAAAAAGGCCCAACAACGCCCGAGATGTGTGCGAACGAGAAGCTGCAAGATCGTGTGCATGTGCGGAGACTATGGACCGACTGGGTTTTGCTGGCCCCAGTTTGAGGAGTCAAACGTGGTTCAATGGCTTCACGCTTATCTCGAAAGTAATAACAATCAACCCCTTTGGAGCAGCTCGGATCGAGACGATCCATTCGAAATTCCAAAAATTAACTTAAATTCTATAGTTCATGGTAAAATTCATGACCTCTAATACGTGTTCACTCTACCCGAAACCCTTCAAGGGACTATTTGCTCTCCACCCGAAACCCTTCAAGGGGGCTATTCACCCCACTCCAAAAGTGTTATAGATCCACCACGGATTTCAAAGTGGATGAATAATCACGACCCGATCCGCATTGTACTGGGGTAGGACGTCATCAGGAATTTTGAAAATTTTAATTTTTGTATTGAAACAAAAAAATTTAAAAACTTTTAAAGCCCGTTCCACCTGAACTTGAAGTCAGCCTCATCCAAAACAAATTCATGGATCTGTCACCGAGAGCAATAATACCATGAAAGCTAGAAAGTTGGTATGAATATGATTTTGGTACAAGATTTGGATATATAACGGTTTGGATATTATTTGGCTTGGAACTAGACATTGATTTGGATATGGGTATTGATTCATAATATTAACTTTAGGTTTAAGGGATACTGGGTTTTAGACGTTTATAACCCAGCTGGGTATGGATTCAACTAGGTCTAAACATCGGTTCATCACATTGTGTATGCTTCAATCTGGATCTAATGAGAGTTTGATAGTAAAAAAAAAGGATTTGTGCATGTGGACACCTGCGAACAAGCTGAATCGTGATGAGAGAGAGATTTTCTTAAATACTCTAAATAAAATGATCCTTCATCTGCCTAAATTCAAATTAAAAGAAAAATAACCATTCAATTACCTAGAATACGATAAACATAGCACTCATAGTGTTGTGTTACCTAAACTGCCAATGCTTTCTGAATCCCATGGCGTTGAGTTCCATTCCCAGGGGAGTTGCGTGTATTAGGCTTCGGCCTCCCTTTTGTAACCAAAAAGAGGCGGGGGGGGGGGGGGGGGGGGGGGGGGAGCTGCATAGAAAACAACGGTTCACCAGGCTATGTGGTTGGGTCACAAATTAAATGTCATGGGTTCAATACCTGGGCTGTGCATTCCACTCTGACTCCCCATTGCAGAAAAAATTGCCACACACAATAACCTTGGGGATATGACTTGAAATTTGAAAAACGTGATGACTTTTTAGGAGACAAACCCAGCTGAATGAATCCGAGCCAAATATGGTTTATGAAACCGAAGATGAACATGCGAGATATGGAGCTGAACCAGTCAAATCATGGGCAACTTGGTTCCAGTTTCGGAGACTGGTGTGTTTGATTCTTGGTTCTAGAGGAACCGAACCTTGGTTTTTTGTATTCACATTTTTCAAGTTCCATTATTCATAAAAAAAAAGTTGGTACCAAGATAAGCGACAGGAATTGAACCTGTAAGACTTCGCATAAAAACCTAGACACTTTCTTTTCAATTTCACACACATACATAAATATAAATATATATAGTCATGCACAAAAATCTAAGCTTCAATACTATTTGTAAATCAAACACATGATTCCGAGGAGCCATAATTACATCCTTCATGTGAGTTTAACCCTCCAGTTCTAGTACCAAAGTCCTGAAACCGAAACCAAACCGGTCATTGATTCGGTTCTACAACGACTCGTGCGTACCGGAAGGGTCAACTCTAAAGGGGCATAAATGCTCCAGTGAGACAGGACTGCCTAACAGTCTCCCCTTGGCTGACCCTCTGAAGGCTTTGTTTCCCTTGGCAGGAAGACCACCATCATTCGTGAAGGTCTCTTCTTGCTGGTAATCTTAGAATCCTTTAGTCATGATGGGCTTTATATGATGAGATTTGTCTAACTTTGCTTTTTCTGTGAGCAGAAATGGCTTCTGATGAGAAGGTTCTTGCATTCGATGAGGTCTCTAAGCACAACCTCACCAAAGATTGTTGACTTATCATTGATGGGAAGATTCAGCTTTCGTTTTCCTTCGTTTTTCTTTTTGTTTGTATGATTGTTTTTGGTTGCTAGTGGTTGCCTGTGGTCGATCTACATGTCTCAATCGAAATTTCTAGGTTCCGGCTTGTGGTGCATGGTTGCGTACCTTTTTCTTCCTTTGATGTTTTGTTTAGATTTGGTTTCATGTTATCCACGGATCCTATTAATAGGCCTATTGATTTTGGTCGTTGATTTGTTTCGGTAGTTTGTGGTTGTATGTGTTCGATCTGTGTCTTCTCATCGTAATTTCTCTCGTTCCTATTTGTGGTGCTTAGTTGCCTTCTCGTGTTCTGTCTTCACTGTTTGATTTAAATTGATTTGATGTTGGCAGCGGATCCTCTTCATACTGCATGATTTTGGTCGTTCATAGTGTTTCCTTGCTTCCTTTTGAATTTCTAGCGTCGTTCCTAAGTGTCAGCTCTCTCTCTCTCTCTCTCTAAGTCGTGGTTCGTCTTTCTGAAGCATGCCGTTTCCTTGGTGTAGAAGATGCAATTTCTTTCGTAGAGGAAAATGCTAGGATCTTCGTAGGTATTGGGTCATTGCCGTGGTAGTACCTTCTGGCGAATCCCCTTTCCAAACAGGCCCATCACTAAATATGAGACCCACTATGACCTAATGTTGAGTAAGCCCTACTGTTTAGGACGTGATATGTTTCAAATTAACACCTTTCCTGTTTTCATCTTTAGGCTACTGAAGCTTACCTGTAGCCATGGTGGTGTCCTTTCTACCAGGGGATGTTAAGTAGAATTTGTTCACTATAATCGTATTCCCAAAGTGTCGGCCTTTGAGTAATGTGAATTCCAACAGCATATGCTCTTTGCAGATCTTCCTCTTTCTGCCTCTGTTGCTTCATCATATTGTCATGGTTATAGTGGATTTTTATATGCCAAAACCAAAACCAAGCCTTATCGTACTAAGTGTGGCAGGTACATGGATTCTTCGTTTGTTGCAATGTGAATTACAACAGCATATGCTCTTTGCAGATCTTCCTCTTTCTGCCTCTGTTGCTTCATCATATTGTCATGGTTATAGTGGATTTTTATATGCCAAAACCAAAACCAAGCCTTATCGTACTAAGTGTGGCAGGTACATGGATTCTTCGTTTGTTGCAATGTGAATTCCAACAGCACATGATCTTTGCAGATCTTCCTCTTTCTGCCTCTGTTGCTTCATCATATTGTCATGGTTATAGTGGATTTTTATATGCCAAAACCAAAACCAAGCCTTATCGTACTAAGTGTGGCAGGTACATGGATTCTTCATTTGTTGCAATGTGAATTCCAACAGCACATGATCTTTGCAGATCTTCCTCTTTCTGCCTCTTGCTTCATCATATTGTCATGGTTATAGTGGATTTTTATATGCCAAAACCAAAACCAAGCTTTATCGTACTAAGTGTGGCAGGTACATGGATTCTTCGTTTGTTTCAATGTGAATTCCAACAGCATATGCTCTTTGCAGATCTTCTTCTTTCTGCTTCTGTTGCTTCATCATATTGTCGTGGTTATAGTGGATTTTTATATGCGAAAACCCAGCCTTATCATAATAAGTGTGGCAGGTACATGGATTCTTCGTAGGCGATTATGCTTTATCTTGTATGCATTCTAATAGAATTGTTTCCTTTTACTTGAGGGTTATCAATCGAGGTTATGGATGCCTCAAAAAAATCAGTAATTGCATTTAAGTATCAGAAATATGTGTTTGGTGGATCCTATTTGACTTGATATGTTTCCAACTCAGAATGGTTGCTACGAGTAACTGAGATCTAAGAGTTGGGATTGATTCTGTTATGGATTTTAGTTGTTGCAGATAGAGTTTCAATTAATCTTGTATTGCATGTTTTTCTTGTTTCTCCAAAGAAGACCAACGTTGTTCGTACAACATTCTTCGCTTTGATACGCATGGAGAAAATGCCGCACTCATATATCGGGCTGAATAGCAATACCAGGTGATAATCTGCTGTGTTGAATTGGGTCATTCTCCAGGAAAGTGTCCAGCTGACGTTTTGAACATAGAATACTTTATTTGTGTCAGCTGTCTAGATTCAAAGTGCATGAAACATGTAGCTTGTGGTCGATGACAATGAATTGTCAAGAGCTGATGATACAAATCAATGCAACTTGTTTGAGGTTACTTTTCCAGAACTAAAAGAGTGAAACGGGAAATCATCCAATTTTTGAACAATGATTTATATTCCTAATGACAGGAAATCATCATAACGTCCTAACGAGTGACTATATTCTTTGAAATGAAACTGTAGATTTTGAACAATTGTATTGTTTGAAATGCAACTGTGGATTGTGAATCTGTTTTTACAATTCTTTCAGTCCACTGAGATATGGAAGCGATGGCAACTTGATGGCACTGGTAACACCGTAAGTTGGATGTGCCCTTGCAACATGGGCCTTTATTTACATATTTTCTGGATCAGCGAGATGGAGTTAGACAGAGATCAACCATTTATATGGAAGGTTGTTGCTGTCATTCATAATTCTGAACGAGGGCATGTCGATTTTTTGTTATTCGAAGTTCGAACAATGGTTTGAACCCTGTGCTCCCACCTTAGAGAGATGAACCACAATTTAAGTGTGTCCCTTTGGGGAGCCATATATATCCCAAATGCTGGGAAACTTGCAGAAAATGGTTAGAGGATTTCTAAATATTGTTGTTTTCTTGGCCGTAATTTACCATCTTCCTCACCTGAATTAAACATCTTTTCTAGAAGGCTCTACCATTATCTTCATTGCTTTGAGTCTTTGACATCTTGAAGGAGTTCTTCCTGGCACATCCGCTCTCTATACCTGAACATGTATCATTTGTAAGCCATCCGATTTTTAAAAAGTGGCCGTTGCCGTTTGTCAGTGTCAAATTATACACTCCAAGCAGCTAACCCTGTCTTGCCAGATGGAG
Source organism: Brasenia schreberi (assembly GCA_036023115.1). Taxonomy (NCBI): domain Eukaryota; kingdom Viridiplantae; phylum Streptophyta; class Magnoliopsida; order Nymphaeales; family Cabombaceae; genus Brasenia; species Brasenia schreberi. The sequence continues at coordinate 4,854,926 of JAYKKT010000058.1, read as the reverse complement.
GGTTCACCACCTATCTAGGCGTGCCCAGTTGGACGTAATAGAATCATCAAAGGACTTCCGAAAGAACTAATCTATACTTGAAAATAAAAGTTCAAGCCGGATGTAAATATTTTATTCGTCCATGGAAATCTGTTATCAGTAAACAATGCAAGTTTCTCTTTCATCACAAAAAAATACATATTGCTCTTTTAACAGCAAGAAGACCTAAATAAACTCCCAATGCCACATGAAAACAGACATTTAACTGCTTCCTTCAGCTGATGATTCTTTTAGTAGGCACATTATCTTGCTGCCTATATTCAGTCAAAGAACATGTGAACTTTTCAAGTGAGTCTTCAATTTTAATTGTCATCCAATTTGCATAAAAGATGAAGTCTAGTTTTCCGTAACTATTCAATTGTAAACATTGTAATCCAGCATTTATACAGTGAAACTGCTCTACGTGTCGCCTTTGTGTGTAGGTATATGATGTAACCTCATTCATGGATGATCATCCTGGAGGAGATGAGGTTCTGCTTTCTGCGACTGGTACACATCCATATTTCCTTTTATTTGACAACTGCATCCTGTAAGTGTGGCGAAATTGCATGCATGTCTCTGTCTGTGTATGTATGCATGCTTGTGTGTCTGTGGTTCTGCTTTCTGTAAGTTGTATGCAGCCATATCTCCTTTTATATTAAAACTGCATCCTAAGTGTAGTAAAATTGCGTGTGTGTGCATGCCTGTGTGTGTGCATGTGTTCGCCTGTTAATGTCTTCTGAAGAGCTGAGTTCGCTTCAATAGAGGTCCTTTGGTGTAACCCTGAATTCGTTCTCCTTTTGCAGGAAAAGATGCAACTAATGATTTTGAGGATGTTGGCCACAGCAAGGCAGCGAGGGAGACGATGGCTCAGTACTGCATAGGTAAGATTGATGTCTCAACGATCCCTCTGAAGCGCACATATGTTCCAACTCAGCAAGCATCTTACAGTCCAGATAAAACACCTGAGTTCGTGATTAAGATTTTACAGTTTCTAGTGCCGCTACTGATCTTGGGCTTAGCCGTTGTTGTGAGATACTATACCAAGGCCAGCTGAAGAATTCCCGTTAGGTCCATTGTGTCTTCCTGTTGGCGAATTTTTGTGATGAACTTGTGTCTTTCTGTCAACGTGGTGAGTTTTAGTGATGAATTCAAAGCATCAATTGAACAACCATAAATTTGCTTTTGCATGAAGAATTATGCTGCCTGTTTACAAATTCTTTTTTCGGGTCATATTGCTAGAGGGCATATGCCTGCTTGTGGACTTGTTTTGTGTAATTAGTGGCTTTGTTTATCTGAATGGTGTGCCTTTGTTTATCTGAATTGTGATGCCAATCTCGATTTGCCTGCTGATTCAATTGTTTTCATTCACATAGAGCATCTGCTTTAGCAAACCGAAGTTAGACGTGGTTGAAGAATAAACATGTTGCAATGAGGAAAAACAACAGCTTTTTTCCATATTAGATGGATCGGCTACATGGAGTCTTTCTTTCTACATAATTCTATCATGGATAAGGTAGATCATTCTTTATTGTTTCTTTTCAACACTTTTGTGGTCTTTCTCTTTTTTTTTAAATATTTTCATAATTTAGTTTTTCATACCTTGGTACTCAAGCTTTCTTTGATCGTCTTTGTGTGACGTCACTCTCAATTTGTTTCTAATAACCTCATTATGTATATGGTCTTGCCACTCAATTTGTTTTTAATAACCTCATTATGTATATGGTCTTTCCTTATATGAATGATCACTCATCCACAATGTGAAAAAATAGAACAAATTTAAATTGATGAACTAGAGGTGCAAAGGAGCTCGGCAGAGATGATTTGCTTGTTCTTGGGTCGTCACTTGCTTGCGGCTTGTTTCATTTGAGATGATCTGAGCTCGTATGGAGGCAAGGTTTGAGCTAGACAAGTTGTAGATGCACAGTCTTGTTGAGCTTTACAAAATTCAAATCTTAATGCTTTGAAGGAAATTAGACTATTGCTCGTTTGGTTGAAACTTCGCTTTTATTTATACTTTACAAATATAATTCTTGACACATTGAAGAGAATCACGCTCCAACTGATTGAATTGGCATAATTTCTTAAAATGGATGGACATGAAAATGTCATATTCACTCAACTACATGAGTATGTATGAGCCAAGTTGAGGTGAGCTAGATTGAGCTTGACCCGTGTTGAGATGAGCTGAATAGCGAGTAGCTTGTCTCGTTTGGCTGCTAGAATTATAAACGTTCAGTTGTGTTCTCGTGTCAGCGGTATATGTTCCACGTTGTGTTTGTTTTTGTCCACCCAAACACAAAAGGAGCATAGTACCTTATCCATAAGGCAAGCCTATGTCCCAATAGGAAATGGGTAGGGCTAGGTCGGTGCAATACGGTACCAGGTCATACATCCTAACTCTCTCTCTCTCTCTCACACACACACACACACACGGATGCATGCACACACTTGACCTACCAGAAGAGTTCATTTTGGAAGGTTTCTAAATATATGGAGTTTTCTTTGGAGGTTAGTGAAGGTAAACAGGGTTTCTAAATCATACTTTACATATATTAATTTTTGAGAGAGAGAGAGAGAGAGAGAGGAGCATTCGTAGGTTGTGCCATTGCGACTTACTAATTGATACACAACCAATTAATGCTTGATGATCCTTTTTATGGCATAGAAAGGCATCCACGAACCGATCACTTTGGGCAATTCGTATTTATATTGGGATCATTGAAGATTTTGAAATAATTCAATTGGCTATAGAACTCGAGACCTACGATGACAGCATTTAGCTGCCAGCGTCCCACCAAGCAACTGGAAGGTGTCTCCTTAACAACCAGGACGCAGACTTGCATATCCCCTGCTGTTCCATATCGAAGGGCTTCACGCATCACCTACCGCAGAGTACTGAGCACAAGCAAGGAAGTTTCCGGTGCTTTAGGAAAGCAACGAGGACGTTTGAGTGCAGACACGGAACATTCACAGCCAAGTAAGGCTTGCTGTCTTGCCAGTCAAACACACCTTCCATTCGATCGTGCTACTTCGATTAAAATTAATTCGAGGGGGAGGGTTCAAATTGCCTTCTGCATCCTTCATATCACGACTATCCATCCTACCTGAAAAATACCTTTGGGAATTAGCAACCTAATTTACATCATAATATGATTAATTGGCCATTCGCATGAACACCTTTATTTGTATATCTTATTTAAAATGGTGATCTAATGGTTTATTTTTGTACAATGGGGAGGCTGCAGCTGATGCAAACCCCAAGTATCAAACTCATGACCTTTAAGTTGTGAGCCAACCCCATGGCTAGGTGATAGTGATCCAGTGATAATTGATACTATGAGCACCCACCTCGAATGTGATATATGTGTGTGTGTGTGTGTGTGTGTGTGTGTGACCTGGGTATCAAACTCACGACCCGCACCCTTGCCAGGTGAACTATCGCATCCAGGCGTATGCCATCATGTTCTTGGGACAGGTTTTTGGCACCATGAACTGAACGAACTGGTACCACTTGCATGCTCATTTAATCTTGATCATTTAATCTTGATTAACACATGCATCTGAACCAAGCAATGGCATTCGAAGTGGATAAACATTTGCTGATGAGTTTGATGAACGTGGACGCCAAAGCGTCTCTAGTGGTTTGCCTGGCACAGAGGGAACTGTCATAAGCGACCAACTTCAACTAGGACTCTTAGTGCATCTTCATCTTCCCGAAGATTGAACGGACAAAAGAACTGCAACGTGGATCCTTTTCCTTTTATGATCTACACTCAAATCAAGGAACGTAAGAGAAAATTATACAAACAATATGAAATACTGAAATATTGTATTATCTCTACTTTCCACTCTCAAAAGAAGAGCGTGATGCATCGAGAGCGTTAGCTCAACGGTAGGACGCGCTCTAGCACCGTTGTTTGTGGGGAGTTCGACTCTTAAAGGGTGCTTTGACCTTCACTTGTAACAACAAAAGAAGAAGAATGTGATGTTAAAGACTAGCATACCTACCAAAGACCCACCATGTCCTGCTCTTGATGAGGCAGGTTCACAATGGTGAAAATCCCCCTCGTTGTGGGGCAGAGCAAGGCATGGTAAGACCCGTAGGTCGGGTGTGTATGTGTAAATGGCTCACCAAGTATACACACCTTAATTTAATAATATTAATTATATATATTAAATAACCTTATACTAATTAACTTAGATATTGCATATACATTGGTCATCAGTAGGTCACAATCAAAAGGCTCACTAAGAATGATGCACCATCGCTGAAGGCTTAGTCACGTATCGAAGAGGGAGGAGAAGTGAGGAGGAGGAACCCCCTAAAGGCCTAAAAAATGCATGGTCTACAAGACCAACATATATTTAATTAAGCTTCTATTAGTTATACAAAATTTACATTATACTAGATTGCTTTTTGAAATTAATTACTTGCTGGTCAAAGTGAGACAAGGCGGATTATACTGGGGCGAGTGTAGGGTGCTTGCGGGTACAGATATATTAGCTAGACACTAGCACACTCAGTTGATAGCCCTTCATGCAGGGCTCTTGACTCGTGTGAAGGCTGACCAGAGTTCGACCCCCGGAGGGTGCATAACCACAGCTTAAACCCCACCCCACCCCACCGCCAAAAAGAAAGATAGCTGTACACTTAGAAGAACTTAAAGTGCTGGCTGACATCTTGTTAGACACCGACACGACGTTGACACGAAGAACTTGAACGTCCTTACATCCTGGTGGGGAGTTCGGCCCCCTCATGTGTGTGGGTGCGTGCTTGGCTTCAGCCCACATTTAACCTGTAATATCGGGAAAAAAAACTCTGCCCATTGCTGATGTCTGATGACACATGTTTCCAAAAGTAATGACGCCACAGTCTACAGTCTAGACACTAGTGTCCAACTCTTGTATCGAACGGTCAGACCAGCTCTGTAAGTTTTGACACAGTTAAGTTTGCTGAAGATTCAAGTGAATCTATACACGTTTTCTAGCTCTGGTTATTCTTATTCATAGGACTATGTATATGATACTTGGTGCAAACAATTTATTTAACTATATATATATATATAGAGAGAGAGAGAGAGAGAGAGGTGCAGCTACCACCACTTTCTAGCTAGTTTGGGACCATGTAAAATTTGACTTTAATGTAAAGTAAGATTAAACTCCGATTTTTGTTAGATTAGGATCAAGAGTGCTTGAAGCCAGTGCCAGTTGCGTCCAGCCCACATATATCACACATATGCATGCACATACACTACACTCTCTCACACACACACATATATATATAATATACCTTTTTTTGTTTTTTTAAGCCAGTAGCATAATTATACATTTTGATTTTTAAATTTAAACATCAATCATCCATGTTTTAAAATAGATAGTTGAGATTTACTTGATATGCTACCACGTATTAATGTTAGCATATATCAAGTTTCTTCTTCTCTCTATTTATGTATCCTTTCCATCTCTCTCTCTCTATATATATATATAATGTATTTTTTTTGTTTTTTAATCCAGTACACTTGCAAAAGCATAATTATACATTTTAATTTTAAGTTTAAACATCAATCATCCATGTTTAAAAATAGATAGTTGAGATTTATTGGATAGGCTATCACGTATTAATGTTAGCCTATATCCATTTCTCTCTCTCTCTCTCTCTCTCTCTCTATATATATATATATATATATATATATATATATATCGAAGTCCACAGATTCTCACTTTTAAAGCTTGTGGCGTCTGAAATCTTACACCATGTGACACCCTTGTCATAAGATGTTAACAAGTAGGGTTGGAGGATAAAAGAAGAGGGGGTGAAAGACAGACAGTGTAACTGAGCATCACCCTTATCTTTTTCCTCCGTGCGTTGTCCACGTGAAGACCCTGGCCCAGGGCCGAGCCCGAGCAAATTATAGCGGCCCCGATGCCTTGTTTTCTTTGAGAACCTAGGCCACCCACCAAGCCAATTTGGCATTGCTTTTTATTGAGAACCAAACAAAAACAAGGTCAGAAAGCTCGTCAGCTAATTTGCTCACCTCACTAGCTGCAACAAGTAGAAAAATAGCCTATGACATCAGCCGTGATTGTAGTGCACAGCATTCAAAATCTTTGCCATCAAAATAACAAGAAAAATATATAAATAAATAGCTATAAACTAAATCAATAAAAGGATTCATAGATTCTTTCTTCATATAGTTTTAGGCATACTGTTGGCTTTAGTTGCATTATAATTTTCTCAGGCACATCTTGATAACTCTCAAAAGGTATGAATACAAGAATGTGAATATTCATAAAAGTATTTAGGAATGCAATCTTTTTTATACTAACATTTCTCTCTCTTTATATATATATATATATATATATATATATATATATGAAAAACTGAATCCTATCACTTATGACATGTTCACTCGTACTTATCAATTGTTTTTGAGTGATATGCGTGTAATTTATAATTTTAAAAAAAAATTTAAAAGGTACGAAGAACATTATTATTACACTTATACTATCCAATGGATGAGCCAGGACGTGGGCATGATCCATCGCTCATATGTATAAAATTTTGGCTAGCTCAAGCTATAATGCCACCAAAATGAGAACTTCTGTTAGATATGATTAAAAAACATATATTATTTCAAGAAAAACTTAATCCTATTCAACTATTATATGTTTATTCACTGTTTTTGAATGGTATGAGTATAATTTTAAAATTAGTAGTTTTAAAAATACATAAAAAATACTTTTATTACGTTCGTATCACCTAAAAACAACGGATGAAAATAAGTGAAGATAATCTTTGATTGGGTGACGCATTTAACAGTCGTTTTGTATGCACACACCAAACAACTTATGAGATTGGTACATTATTTTCTCGATTCTTGATCTTTTGTGGGTTCTCGTTTTCTAGTTTGGGGTGAGGAGGGAGACTGCCGCACCGTGCCCATGACCATCTTCGCCATTGTGCATTAGGCTATTCAACTAAACGAATTCCCAACAAGAACCCGAATTTCCAACAAGATAACTAAGTGGGACCCACTTTCTGATGCCACGTCACGCACCGTTCCCAGGATAGTTGTTCTAGGGTGGAGATTCAATATCAACAACAATACGGTTTTATCTAGGAACTTTCTCTTATATCTCTCTCTCTTTACACACACACACACACACATATATATATATATATATATATATATATATATATATATATATATATATATATATATATATATATATGTAAGAAAAAAAGAAAGATCAAACCATGTTTTAATCTTCTTAAATATTTTAACAGTTTGATCTTAAATCAAAAAATTAATTGTATTATCAAGATCTTTAAATAAAAAAATCAATTGTATTAAGTGTATTTATTATACCTATAAAAATCTGAACATAATTTTTTCCTTTTAAATTTGAGTTTAAACTGTTAATTTTATCAATTGAACGGTTGAAATTTTTGAACATGTGCATATGAACTATACTCTTTATATAATATATATATATATATATATATATATATATATATAAATTAAATTGTATCCCTTTTATTATATTAACTCATTTTTAATTATTATTTTCTAAAAAAAGACATATTATATTATTATATTTATGCTTTGAAAGAAGTAAAACAACATCAATCATGAGCAAAAAATATATATATATATATATATATATATATATATATATATATATATATATATATATATATATATATATATATATATATATGTGAGAGAGAGAGAGCATATGTCTGCGTTCTAGGATAATCAGACAATCTACTTGAGAATTTTTATCATAAGATCGAATTTAATCAATAATGTGTCTTTATCCGTGAACTTATCATTCTTAATATTAATATATATATATATATATAATGGAGGAAAGAGAAGATCGACGTGGCAAATAGCGAATTGAAATGGCCAGATTCATTGTACGGTTGTGTGCTTTCCGTTCTTTGTTTTCCATACAATTGCCCTCGTAATCTCGAGAAATATCTGTGGTGCCATTTACCCGACACCGGCCATTTATTTCCTAACCAGTCATCCTATTACGTTTATGCAAGTTGATACGTTTCTAGAGCGAGTAATGTGCGCCACCAGAGCCAATGACTCGACGTTGGCCGTTTCGTATACGAGCCCTAAGCCCTCACATATAAAAGTTGATTAATTAAAAGGTGAGGTGACAAGTGCCAGCGCATCAGCTCACCTGGCTAGGGCATCGACTCAGAAGTTGGAGGCCATGAGTTCAATACGTGCATCTGGCTTCAGCCACCACCTCGTGTTAAGTGCAATCCCCTTTTTTTTGGAGGACAATAGAGAGGCCAGATGCATCCTCCGCGTATCGAACTCATGGCCTTCATCCTGCGAATTGTCTCACCAGCCTGGTGATGTTTATGTTTAATTCAATGAGATCATGACTTAATATAAACGACCTCATCACGGGTGGAACCACAAGAACCACAACTAACTCGGTTCGTTGACCGGCCTTAGAGAATAGCCCTAAAATATCACATGTCAACCAAGTGTTGTAAATGTAAAAGTTCCTTTAAGAGACACGAGAAACCAAACCCGAACAATCGACATCAAAATCAAACGGAAGAGTAAAATGGCAATCGTGTAATTCCTGCAAAAAGAAACCCTAATTTCCCGCCAAGCTATTTATAAATCGGTGGTCACCCGAAAAACGAGGAGGTAGCAGCAAATGGAAAGCAAATCCCTTCCTTTTCTTTAGAGAGAGAGAGAGTCTCCTTCCTCCCCACTTCTCTTCGAGCTGCATTCATGGCCGCCGAACCCATCACCACCGCAGGAGAGAGGCTGCCCCTGACAGGGAAGAAACGTTGCAATGAAGACGAAGACAACGACGATCCTCCCTTCTTGGCAAAGAAGGGTGCCAAGAGCAAGTGGTCCGGGCCATCGGACCCGGCACAGGCACTAGCCACCGCCCGGCACGAGTTCGGCGAGCATGGCGGTGTCAACATGTCGATTGAGGCCTCGGCGACGTTCACTGTCATGGAGCCGGAGACGATGCGCAGGATGTTCACCGGAGAGCTCGGCCCGGAACGCGACTTCTTCATCTACAGCCGGCATTTCAATCCGACGGTGCTCAACCTGGGCCGTCAGATGGCGGCAATGGAGGGCACCGAGGCCGCCTATTGCACGTCCAGCGGAATGTCCGCCATATCCTCTGTCCTGCTGCAGCTCTGCTCCAGCGGTGACCACGTCGTCGCGCAGAGTTGCCTCTACGGGGGCACCCACGCACTGCTCACCCACTTCTTCCCTCGCGCGGCCAACATTACCACCACCTTCGTTGAGGCCCATGACCACCTGGCCGTCGCCGGGGCGATCATGCCGAACACGAAGGTGCTCTACCTCGAGTCGTTGTCAAACCCGACTCTCTCGGTGGTCGACATACCGGCCCTATCGGCCATGGCGCACGCCCGCGGCCTTACCGTCGTCGTTGACAACACGTTCGCGCCCATGGTGCTCTCGCCGGCTCGGCTCGGGGCCGACGTCGTGATTCACAGCATCTCCAAATATATCAGTGGTGGTGCAGATGTGATTGCCGGGGCGGTGTGCGGCCCAGCCTGGCTAATCAAGTCCATGATGGATTTCCATCAAGGTTCGCTCATGCTCCTCGGACCCACCATGAATGCGAAGGTGGCTTTCGAGATCGCCGAGAGGCTACCTCATCTTGGCCTCCGGATGAAGGAGCACTGCCACAGGGCCCTCGTTTATGCACAGAGGATGAAAGAGCTCGGCATCAAGGTGATCTATCCTGGTCTCGAGGATCACCCGCACCACGAGCTATTAAGGTATTAACTCGACCGAAAGATCCCATCATGTGGTATCCGAGCAGTTTAAATATGTTTTAGATGAACAAATTGATATTATTTTATGTATTAAATTATATGTTGATTAGACACGTCCATGTTCATTATATAATAGCATGGTTTTGATTGTTTTCATGATCAGGTCCATGGCCAACCTGAGCTACGGGTATGGTGGGATGCTGTGTGTGGACATGGAGACGGAGGAGAGGGCGAACCGGCTAATGCACCACCTGCAGAACCACTCGCAGTTCGGGCTCATGGCGGTGAGTCTCGGATACTATGAGACGCTCATGTCATGCTCAGGGAGCAGCACTAGCAGCGAGATGAGTGCTGAGGAGAAGAGGCTCGCCGGCATTACACCGGGGCTGGTCAGGATGTCCATTGGCTACAGCGGCACCGTGGAGCAGAGATGGGCTCAGTTCGAGAGCGCCCTTCTCAGGATGCAGCAGGAAGAGCGAGAATTGGCTCACACAAAGAATGGTCTGTACTAGATGGGCTCAGTTGGTGGTGGCGTTTTCCTTTGTTTCTCTCTTTTCCTCATTCTAGGTTTCCGCTTCCTCTTACTCGTGGTAGATAACAAGAGTGGTGTGTGCATGTCTGAGATGCAGAGACGAAGAGAACCCCAGTGTTTCTGGTCTCTGATGCAGTTGGTTTGCAAGTCAATCTGTTGCTCTTGCTTTATTAATGGAAAATATGATTAAAATAAGTTTTTTTGTGGTTCTACTATCATCTTAGAATATTTATCTTTTTCTTTTTCTATGAGGCGAATTTATTTGATATGAATATTGGCAATCATAGCTAGTGGTTGGTGGTGATTTTAAGTCATTTGTTTCTTGTGGGCTCCTTGGGCTTGGGATGAAGACGACAGACATGTGCATGAGTTGATGCATTCATTGACTCATTCAGATGATATGATATACGTATTAACGTACTTGCCACAGTATATATACTTTATGTAGTGTCCTCGCTTCAGTTGTCTTCTCTCTCTTTTGGCTTTTCTTTCGCTTCTGAGCGTCGGCTGTGGTTTGAATGATCCCAGTTGTGGTGGCTATGGCACACAATGGAATCTAGCATTATCACGAATCTAAATCTCAGTAACTGGATTCAGATTCAGAGTTGAGCTGGTCTTTTGTGACGAGGAGAATTCGTGTCAGGATCCGACGCTCCCTCAAATTTCCGAACCGGGTCCGAGCAAAGGCCATCTGGCGCAAACCCAACCTACTAAATCTGTGTCTCGCTCAGGGTTTATGCACTTGTGTGTCGGGTCGTGGGTTGCCTGGAGGTGCCCAACAAAAAGTTGGCTGGGGTATTTTGTACGTGCATGCGTGTGGTGATATGTATGGTGGGGACTCATTCGTGTCGACCTGGTGGGAACACGAATCTGATCAAGTCGGGTCTGCTTTTCAGAATCTACTTGAAGAAAAAATGAGTCGGGTCAGGATCGACATACTTTGACCCAGACCCGATTCACCACCCTTGATGTAAATACTAGATGGGTTTCAAGAGCTTTGTAAGCAAATACAGCGACTTGATCAGGCCCGAACCCGACCAAGTTGGAGACAATTAAGCGAAGCAAAGACTTACAGAGGGTTTACGAGACTTTCTGGGTTTCGGGTCATCTGGAACCAACCCTTTGGAGCCGCCCGTCCTGGTTAACTCAGAACTGGCCATGTCTGCCTGCAACCTAGCTCAACCCTGGGATCAAGACCACCATCTCTAGGTCATGTGCTTGAGTTGATGCAATCATGTCATCTTATTATACGCATATGATATATTTGCTACATAATATATACTTAATCTGTGTACATTATTCAATCGTCTTTTAACTGTTTCAACTGTCTTGATGCTTTTGAATGTTATCTGTTTCTCGCTCTTACTTGTATCCTTTGTTGGCTGTAGCTCACCCAGTTGCTTCACTCAAGCCTAAATTTTTCACTCTTTGTGGTTGTGGGCCTTGTGGCTGCACCACGCTGTGATCACGCTGTCCTCAGTCGGGTTTGGTACGGTTCACGGTCGAACCTAACTGATCGATATAGACGACCTTCGAGAGAGAGAGAGAGAGAGAGAGAGAGAGAGAGATTAGATCCTGTCCTCAATTGATCATACTCACTTATGATCAGGGAGAGATCTGAATCCGAACCAAATCTGGATCTGATTAATGAGATTGTTGTGTTGACGGACGGATCATTACGTGATTTTGAACCTGGATGAAGCACATAAGGAAAGCATGTCCCGCACCAAGTTAATCTAGAAGCACTACTGCCTTTTCTTTAATAGAGTATGAATCTCATGAGTGCTTCAAATCAGAAAATCCGATCTCGATCAAGTTGGATTCAGTAATGGGTCTGCCGATGCGAAGGCAGTTTCGGGTAGTGGAGAGAGCCTCTGCTAGGCATGCAGTAACGGTCCTGCCTCAAAGTTACACTGGGTCGTCCTAAACTCTTGCTCCAGAAGATTGCAATTGATAGATAAAAGCGTTTCAGAGCACCCTTATAGACCACAAATTAGCTACATTTATCTTCTTTTATTGTGTAAACAGTATGTATTATGGTAGTCACTCAATCACCATCCTTTAGAGGACACAGGAAAAACTCACACGAATGTTCTGAAGATGGTTGCCTCTCTCTCTCTATATATATATATATATGTGTGTGTGTGTGTCTGTGTGTGTAAGTATGCATGTATTATATTATTACAAATTTTAGCTATTTGATTAAGGAGATGGATGGTTAAAATTAAAATCAAGAACATACGATTCGCTCTTGATGTCAACATCTTCTTGTTCAAATGGTTGAGATTGGTAAGAACATGACGTGTGTTGTTTAAGAAAGATCGAAGTATATGCTAGCTCCTTTTATTTTATCCTTGTTGTCAAAGCTGGGGTTAAGATAGCAAACCGAATAGATCGGATTGGGTTCCGGAAATTATTTTATCTAATCAGATACTGGGAAAATGGATTTCTGATCAGGTTCAGAGTGAAGCACAAGGGAGCCAAACCTGTATCTGGAAATTTACATCCGAACCAGTACGTGTGTGTGTGTGTGTGTGTGATGGAGGCGAAAGGAGTATTCAGATTCTGATCCTAGTCAGACAGATCCAACTAAATGTATCGGTATTTGAATTGGATATATCTGATCCTTTGACATCCATGGAAAGGCAGACTCTGATGACATGCACACCTCCGGTATCGAACTCATGACCTCCTTCAATTCGGAGCTTTCAAGATGATCTCTTCACCTGAGGAAGACCTGATTAATTTCACAAAGCATGGCATTGCAACAAGCACAAGACTGGCCGAGGATGAGCGAGATGGCTTCTTGACATCCCCGTAACTTGTATATATGTTCCTTAAACTCGGACTTAAACTTACGATCTCCCAATTTCTCATCCTTAATATTGTTATAGGCTACAAGTCTGCCTGGTCGATCTAAGTTGGCCTGGAATTATTATTCTTAAGGTGTGACTTTAGTGTTGTTTGTTCACTTACGATTAGGGCGAGACAATATGAACCCAATATCCTACTGATAGACTCCATTAGAGGCCTTCTAATTCGTGTTTGGCACGAAGTGGTCCAAAAACAAATGCTTTGATATTTAAAGGATACCCATATTATTAAAATACAGGGTCCATTGCAATAAATGCAACAAGACCCATCACTATTTATTGCAAAGGAGTCTTATCTTTTTTACAAACAACGATTGAATACCAAACATTAAGTATAACCTAGTTCTCAACACACACACACACACACACACATATATATATATATATATATATATATTCAGAGAGAGAGGGTGGTTCATACTCAAACCTATTCATGATTAAATCTATTCAATCATCTTTATCATTCATCAACTGTGGAAATTTGAATCTCCGTTGTATTTTTGTATTTCACATTTAATATATTGGTGTGCATTAAATACAATTGCATCGATCAAACAATAAAGATGTTTGAGTAGATTTAAACATGAACTAGTTTGAGCACGTACCTCTCTCGCTCTATATATATGCTAGAACAAAATGGTGTTAAAGTAATGGCGATGGTGTAATTCAATGGTTCCAAGATGACAATCTTGATGGTGCCAATTCTATACTGATGTTCAACAATCATCGACAAGCCTTTTTGTGGCGTCGTGCCAATCCAACATTTATACAGCCAGTTCAATTATAGACCAGCATATTCAGCGTTTATTAAAGGACTCACAAAACAAATATTTTGTTGGAGAGAGAAAGAGAGAGAGACGGGTGTGCAGATCGGCTCGCGCATCAAATCTGTGCATCTTTCATGGGGTACACTCTCATGTACGCCTGTCATCTGGTTAGGTATTAGACTGCTTGATGTGGGTGAATTTTTCTGAGTTTCTTTTATCCAATATCGTATCGTATGGGGCATCAAGGTACCTATATCATATTGTTTTGTATGATACATGTATTTTTAATTATTTTTTAAAATCATTAAAAATTTTAAAAGCATCAAATTTTTTTTCAAAGAATATCAAAAACAAACTAAATCACATGCATAAATCACTCTCAGAACTCATTTTCAAGCTTAGGATTGATGATTATTAATGGATGCCAAATACATATAGAATCTTTAGAGAGGATGGAGTTGGTTTTGAAGAGAAGGGATAAACATGTAAGAGGAGTTAAAGAAGCTGACCAAGATGGGGCCTAACCAGATTTTTTTAGAAAATACCGGGTTTGAAACTTGCAGCATCTTGTATACGATACAATACAAGACCTATATTACAGTGTATCGTTGAAACAGTTTATCAATTCCAAAACATTATTCTTCTATATTCTACATATGAGAACCACACTCCACACATATTAGAATTCTTTTGCTATTAGACAAATAAAATACTAATTTTAATATCTTCTTCATTAGTACCACACATCTATGAAGATTGATCTAATTGGGTCATTGATTACGTAGTCTGACATGCATCAGCAACGGTTGCTGTAATGTTAGAATAATTCTTTTGCTATTAGACATAAAGTACTAAGTTTAATATCTTATTTATAAAGAATAAATCGAGTGGTCACAATTTGCAGGTGCCCTACAGACTCGAACATCAAACTTAAACATCACTGAGCTGTTTTTCGGTCGAAACCAATCCGGTTCCAGAGCGATTGGCCCAGTATGGAAAGCTCTGCCAATGCAGGTTTCCTCCATTCACAAGATTCGAACTTGAGGCCTTGCTTAATGGAAACAGGTGCCAAACCACTCTAACAAATTACAGTTGGTTTACTATGCTAATCTAAGCATGGGATAATGTTTTTTGTTAAAATAAAAAGGTGGTAATCATCTAACCTCTCGTGAACAAAGGTCAAGGTCCATAGCCATGAGTGCCATGACTCTTTTGTGCATATTCTACTCTTAAAGTTTTAATAAAGATGATCCATCAAATCTTAGAAAGCAAAAACTTTCTCCAAATTAATAGATAAGGATTCATAAATTCGACATGCATGGGCCACCTTGGGTAAATTAGTTTAAAAAAAAGAAAAGTTAGGGTATCTTAATAGTATACACTCATACATACATACATACATACATATATATATATATATATATATATATATATATATATATATATATATATATATATATATATACCTACACATACACACGAACACACACACACACACACACACATATATATATAGGAAAACCAGATTTTGTCCACTTTCGATATATCCACTCATGCACATCCATTGTCTCAGTGAAATGAATATAATTTAAAAGGTTTAAGAGTTTTTGAAAAAGTTTGAAGAATTGTCAACAAGCATGAGTATCATAAGTATTGAGCAAGATCCTATCACACACACTCTCTCTTTATATATATATATATATATATATATATATATATATATATATATATATATATATATATATATATATATATATATATATATATATATATATATATATATATATATATATATTCTTTGACTTCAAAGATCTCAACATTGATCTTCAAGATCACTATTAAAGTATAAATTGATATGTCCATAGACAAATTTCTCTCCCTCTCTCTCTATACACATACATATTTCTTTAGATTGTCATGGAAGATTATTTTCGTACAATATTCTCGATGGTGCAAGGCGAGTTGCCGCACTATTTCGATTCTCGTAGTTGATGAAGAGATTTGGTCAATCTGTAAGGAGATTTAAGATCTCATATTATATGACTTCGAATTTGCTGTGGGGCTTGATACTCCGTGCATGGAGTGTAAGGATAAGGTGGTGCAGGAACAGAGCACGCACAAGCTCGCAATGAAATTAAACGTGCCTGACATGCCGTGGTGATTACCTGTCCTGGTTTGTGTTTGTGGCGTGTCATGCCAAAAGCAGGTTCGTGTTAGTTTTCTGTAAACCTGCTTTTTCGTGTTGTCTACCTACAAACGATTTTGGTACCATGGGGAGGCCGAACCCAGATGCATGGCCCAGGTATCCAACTCATGACCTTCAACTTGTGAGTTGGCCCCTTAGCAAGGTGAGCTATTGCTCGTTGCGAGTATTATCTATCTATTTTTATTTTGTGTCAAGAAACACCGACGAATAGCATAGCGTGCCGGCCGGCCGTGGGCTATAACATATTTGTTATTTTTTCTAAATTTTTGGGTGGATGTGGATCAGTGGATGCCCCACCTCAGCTCTATGTAGATATGCTACCGACTGAAGTTGGGTGTGAGATCATATTCATATGATATGATTCGAGGTTAGTGTGCGAGCTAGCGGCTCATATTCAATTCCTTGGGAGAATGTATAACATAAACTTACCTTATGTTTTACCAATGTTTGCTTGATTCAAGTGGTTTGGCACTTATTCCCCTAAGCTAGGTCCCGAATTCAAGTCTTGCGGATCGAGAAAACAAGAGCCCGGAGAGCTTTATCCC
The DNA here is from genome assembly GCA_036023115.1 of Brasenia schreberi. Taxonomy (NCBI): domain Eukaryota; kingdom Viridiplantae; phylum Streptophyta; class Magnoliopsida; order Nymphaeales; family Cabombaceae; genus Brasenia; species Brasenia schreberi. The sequence continues at coordinate 4,838,180 of JAYKKT010000058.1, read as the reverse complement.
CATAGTGGGTCGACCCAGATCGAATCGGATTATGCGGCATGGTTTATGTTTTGTGTTATACAACACTATTTTTTTTCCTCCTGTTAAACACATTACATCTTAATGTAATAGAACAAATTTTCCGGTCACATTCAGGGGAGGTGAGCGACGGAAAGGGCTCGTGACAAGTCCTCGAAAACTTGATATAATGTATATAGGCCAACTACTTATCTAACGCTCTAAATATGGGGGAAACGTGGTTTTGATTTTGATTTTGGTACTCGGCTAGTTGGGGAGAAATCAGCACAATGAGGAAAGCCTAAAATTTCACAGCCATGAAAACAAATGAAACACTTTTTTTCCCTGCTACAATGGGGAAGCCGAAGCCAAATGCACCAGGTAAGCTATCGTTCGTTTTGCAACACAAATGAAACTTTTAACTATATATTTCTTTAAGCATGCCATATAGACGATGTAGAAACGTAGTACTAAGTGTCCCTTATCACATAAGAGGGTACGGACACGATGGAAAAGGAAAGGACCCAAGCAGGGTACCGACCATCGTCGCTTTCAGGCATGGCGGATCAAACTGGGCCCGTACCACCAGCTTTGAATTGCGAGATTTGTGGGAGCCCACTGAGCTCGTGGGCTTGGCTGTGGCTCAGTCTCGCGTGGATCAAATCCATTGGTCCGCACTCAGGGTGTCATGTGCTCGTGTCCCCTCCACGTCAATATTCCGCCACCCCAATGCTATAAGAAGGTGGCAACTCAATAAACACTAATATACACTGCCACTGCCTCGTCCCCTCCCCCCCCCCTTCTCTCTCTCAGCCATGGCCACCATTGCCACTGAGAATTGGTGGTGGGTGATCGCATTACCGCCGATTCTGAACTCTGACAATATTGGAATTCTTTTTCTTACTTATTTTCTTGCGCTTCTATTGAGTGTCCTTCTCGCTTGGACTCACAGCGGAGGTCCGGCATGGGGACACTATTGGAGGGGACGAAGAACAAACGCGAAAAGGATTCCGGGGCCACGAGGACTTCCTCTTATAGGAAGCATGAACCTCATGCGCGGCCTCGCCCACCGAAACCTTGCGGCAGCCGCAGCCGAGCTCGGCGCGACTCGGCTAATGGCGTTCAGCATTGGAACCACTCGAGCCATTATCACTTCCCATCCAGACGTTGCAAAGGAGATCCTCCACGGCTTGGCCTTCATGGACCGTCCCATCAAGCAGTCGGCCTATGGCCTCATGTTCCACCGTGCCATCGGATTCGCGCCCTACGGCTCGTATTGGCGAGCACTCCGCCGGACGGCAGCCAGCCACCTGTTCTGCCCTCGCCAGATCGCAGGCTCCGAAGGAGGGCGCCTGGAGATCGCTTCTAGGATGTGCGCCCAGATCTCCGGATCCAGGCCGAGGGTCCGGGTCCGGGATATACTGCGGCAGGGATCGTTGGAGTATTTGATGGTATGTGTTTTTGGTAGCGAGTACTCGCTTGGTGCGTCGGATCCGGATGCGATGGAGTTGGGCAAACTGGTCCAGGAAGGGTATGACCTGCTTGGCACGTTGGACCTGGCCGATCACCTGCCTTTCTTATCCGGGCTGGACCTGCAGAGAATCCGATACCGGTGTTCCCTCATTGTTCCAAGAGTCCATCGGTTTGTGGAGCAGATCATCAACAAGCACCGATCCGATACCCGGGAGAAGAAAACGGGTTTCGTCGACGTCCTGCTTTCTCTCACCGGAGATGACAGGCTATCGGACTCCAATATGGTCGCCGTTCTATGGGTACCAAACTCAGCCTTTCCTTGTAAAAGTAGCGTTACCAGTTGCATCACACTCAGATCCTGTGCAGCATTTAACTGCAAAAAAGAGCGAAACCAAATGCTTTAGCCTTCTTTTCGAGCACTTCTAAAACCTCCTCCACCACTTCCAGTTTTTGCCGTCTAATTTTCTGCGGCTTCTTGGCCTCTTCACCTCTTTAAGTGTCCAAACCATGTTGGCCATCTGCCTCTCATTCTACTTTGGTTTCCCACTAATTCTATTTCTCGTAGTTTCATGTGGGCTCTATAGAGCCCTACATCCAGCTTAAAATCTTGCATGTGGATGGTTCATAACACACACACACATAGAGAGAGAGATGAACACAAACTCTTCTTTTAATTTGATTGGGTAATCAATTAAGTATTGAACGATGAGTGAAACAATAACAGTTGGTTCACAGACGAGCCTAAGTGGCTTATATATGTATATAATATATACATGTGTAATACACACACACATATATGTGTATACATACATACATACATACATACATGCATGCATGTATATAATATATGTATACATACATACATACATACATGCATGCATGTATATAATATATGTATACATACATACATACATACATACATACATACATGCATGCATGTATATAATATATGTATACATACATACATACATATATGTACGTATAATGTATATACATGTATAGTACATACATTATTACATACATACATATATATATATATATATATAGATAGATAGATAGATAGAGAGAGAGAAAGAGAGAGAAAACACAGAAACATTGGTTAAGATTTTACTCAACTGTTCAATATTTTTTGGCCAAACAAATTAGATTATGATAATTGCTCACAATGACATCTTCTCTCTTCCACACACATGTACGTACCTAAAGCAAGTACATATGTAAGTATATGAGTCGCATGAAAGATAGATGAATTGTGTGTTTAATTTTAGATTATGATAATTGCTCACAATGACATCTTCTCTCTTCCACACACATGTACGTACCTAAAGCAAGTACATATGTAAGTATATGAGTCGCATGAAAGATAGATGAATTATGTGTTTAATTTGAATCAGGAGATGATCTTTCGGGGCACGGACACGGTAGCGGTGTTGATCGAGTGGGTCCTGGCCCGGGTGGTTTTGCATCCTGAGGTTGAGGCAAAGGTGCACGAGGAGCTGGACCGGGTGGTAGGGAGGGCACAATCGGTGCGGGACTCGGACTTGGCTGGGCTCACTTACATGCAAGCCGTTGTCAAGGAGGTGCTGAGGCTGCACCCGCCGGGCCCACTTCTCTCGTGGGCCCGACTCTCCACGGAGGATTCTCTCGTCGACGGGTGGCACGTGCCAGCTGGTACTACAGCATTCGTCAACATGTGGGCGATCGGGCGGGACCCGAAGATCTGGTCCGATCCACTCAAGTTCTCCCCGGAGCGGTTCCTTCCTTTCGGGTCAGAACTGGATCTCAGTGCACTGGGCTCAGACCTTCGTTTGGCACCATTTGGGTCGGGTCGGAGGAGTTGCCCTGGGAAGGTTTTGGGATTGGCTGCAGTCCATGCTTGGGTTGCAACACTGCTCCATGAATTTGCCTGGTTTCCGGTGGCTGGATCGACGCAACCCCTGGATCTCTCAGAGGTCTTGAGGCTTTCTTGTGAGATGGCGACGCCTCTCATAGTTGACGTGCTGCCTCGCCAGAAATAACCAGATTTTCTTCATCCTAAGCTGTGAATTTTGGGTTTCAGGTCTTGTTTCAGTTTCACTCTGCTTTGTTGTACAAGCTCTTTACCTGCTACAGTAACAGAGGAATGTTTCTACTTTTTATACTATCTAAAACGTTTCAAGATAGTTTTCAAAATGCACCGTTAGGGTCCATTGGTGGTGGTTCTAGCACCAAGGTTAAAATGGCTTGGGTGCAACCAAATCTCTCCAACTGGGTCTAGTTTCGTCGAGTTATAGATCAAGGAGAAGTGCAATAAAGCTGAAAGAGATTCTTAATTTGAGGCATTGAACTCAAGGCTTCCAACTTTGAACCGATTCACAAACTAAATGAGCTCAATTCAAACACGGCGGAGTCGGTCTGTGGCACGAGTTTGAGCTGCAATTGGACCTTGTGTTTGCTTTGGTATCAAATGGTAGGTCACATGAGGGCAGACCGTCTTGAAATGGATATCGAGACTTCCTCTTTTTTTTTGGGGAATTGGCACAACAGATTAGGCAGCTTAACTAAATTGTAGGATTTACAATGAGCTCAAAAATTTGCTATCCAATTACATTCAACTAAACTTTTTGAGGCAATGGGAGACTCACTTTAGGACGAGGTGAAGAAGGTGCCTCGTCCCAAATCTGAAAATTTCTTAAGTCTGCGATGTATATAGACAAATACAAGTATTTTGTGGACGTCAAATACAAATTCGCCTCACCTGAAATACCAGTGCCTCACTAAAAAAAAAAATTCCCGAGTCCACCACTGGTCTCAGGTATCAGCATACTTATCTCCCTCCACCATTATTCAGCTTGCGTGACCCTACATGCTCCGAGATATTATGGCCACAGTACTGTACCAAAGGATTTCATGATAATTTTTGGAAGTTCAACATCTTTCAAGATGCCAGCTAGCCCATCAGTGCCATGCACAGCTTCTACCTAAATAAGCTGCATCAGCGATCCTGCTCTCTCTCTCTCTCTCACACACACACACACACACACACACACACACACACACACACACATATATATATATATATATATATATATATATATATATATATATATATATATATATATATATATAATGGAGGACTATCTGATTGATGATACATCAGTTGAAGAAGGAGCCCAATGAACACAATGCATGATATATATACAAAGACACATACACACATGTATGTATGTGTGTATACAGCATTGTTTTTCGCTCATGTTATGATACTGACACAAAGCATCGAACAACCTTTTAGTGGTGGTATATATCTTGTTAAGAGATTGAGATCGAGACCACAATGCAATTTAATCGGAATTCGTTTCGTGTAAGCTTAAGTTTGATTTGAATTCCCAAATTGGGTATCGGACCTTGTCACGGGACGTCGACCGGATGCTGTAGACTACTGTATGCGGTGCACTTGGCACAAGGATCGCATGTTAGAGGCAGCATATTTGATTTGAGTCTGTATTTGTACCATCATATGTTCATTCGGGTCTTATTTGGGTTTATCTTATGTGTTTGGATTTGGGTTGAATCCATATTGTGATAAGATTCAGTTTGGAGTCTCATTTGGTGTCATAGTATCGTATTTAAGTAGTGTCCATGTGACTAGGGTCTAGATTTGTAATAAATCCCTGGTATTTAAGGGGTCATTAGGCAACTTAATAAATAGACTTCCCTTTCACGTTGAATTGGTGGCTACTCCATGAGAGTGAGTGATTCCCGTGAGGAAGAAGACCATCACAGGGGACGTGCCCGGCAGATTCCAGCATGAGCGAGGGTGTGTGCATGTGTCTGTCATTGCTGCAGAAGCATTGAGGATCGTACGTCTGTGTGTGATCGCAATCAGAAAAGAAAAGATGTTTTTCAGGCTGGTTGTTCGACGCGCGGCCGAATAACGCCATCACCGGTCAATTTTCGTGCTAACTGAAAGTAGTCCGGTGACAAACCCCTATGTAGACAGGTAGACCTAAAGTTTTCAATGGGAAATGCTTAGTCAGTCATGACGGGAACTGAAGTAGCAAGTCACAACTGCATAATTGTACGGGTCCAGAATGTTTAGAATCCGGACCTACGTGCCACAATACGATGAGAAGAAGTATGCAGCAGAAAGAACACCTGGATCTTAAGAGGATTACTTGGGTCACCCTATACTGATCATGTCCTTCATGCTCATCCAGTGGCAGGTGGGCGTGGACCCACTTACACAACTGTCTTCAAGATCGATTCTAATACCAACTCCGTTTCGAGCATTTTTTTTACTTGAGTACCATAATTTAAAACCTGTATCCTCTATCTCCTTTGCTTTTTCTCCAACCCATTTTGTCTCTTGTAAACATAGAATATGAATCTTTCTCTGAATCATAGTATCTACCACCTCCATTAGCTTACCGGATAATGTTATGATATTTCAAGAACCAATACGAATCTTATTATCTAGGACTAGCTTCCTTACCCCCGACATCCGTCCATAATCAAAATGCGGAGACCCTCTCTGAAAAATTTTCACTACATTCGGGCGGCAATGTAGTTCGTCAATGATGTGGAAACCCTCTTTGCAATTGATTCACTACATTCGGACGAAAATGTAGTGGCCGTTGCTTACTTCTTACTACATTCGGGCTCTGCAGCACGTCACAATAAAATCATAAATTAAAACTTATTTGGATGAGTCATCCTTGTAAACTTCTCTTAGATAAATCAACGACTCACTCTTTGAGTACGCAAGGGTGGGTGCACATTTTTCTTAAAATAAAATAATACAACAATAACATGTATCTGAGTTAAGCCGAACTCAATCACGTCTCAATCACCTTAGTCGAAGAAGAGAAGAAAAGCATTGCATTGCAGAAAGAGGGAAATGAGAGAGGGAAATCATAAAGGAGAGAGACATGGGGTGAGAGTGTGTCATGATTAAGAGCGGATTAGAGAAGCCCTAATCCCGCTTTATAGTAAATACGATGGATCATGGATCTGATCCAAATGACATACATTTTCAATCCCATAATTATTCATACGTAGGATTTATTTGACCTTTAGATCAAAACTTTTTCGTGCAAAAAGATAGATCGAAGAAAATTCTCAAACCCAAAGCAAGACTCAATCCGATGCGTGCACATGTATGTATGTCCTCCCTAAGTTCTTTGAAGTAAGGTTCATGAGTTACCAACTATATAAAGGACATGTGTGTTTGTTTTCTTTATTGATATAGGACTAAATTTTTGTCTCATGGTCTTCACATAGACAAGTCTCTCACATGTGACTTTTATCCTTTAGGCCTTTCAGGATATTGATGATGCATTAAATAAATATTTAGGTGTACTTAACAAAAACTAAATACAATTAATTCATATGGGTTTAACCCAACCATTAATTAACATTAATTCTAACAAACCTTACAAAGTTTTGAAGTGCAAAGTGTCCTACCAAAACAACTATTATATTATGCTTTTGGTAATAGTATTTTCCGATTTAAATCGTTACTTAAGTTATCTAATGTTACGATCATTCTAAGGTTCAAAGTGACTATCTCATGCTTATGTGAAACTTTATTCAAAATATGACAAGCCATATTTAAACCATCCTACACATGTATGTAGGTAACCCAAAACTTTGAAGAAAAATATTCAACCGATTTTTTTCAGCTATCTTATTAGATTGAAGAGAATAGAGAGCAGTATCCTCATGTGTGCAATATTATTGTTTTGATAGTATTCTTGAAATATATTTAAGGTATACTCTCGTACCTTAATCATTTAAGTATCTCCCTAGTTTGTGCCTCCTATCTGACCTTGGTCCATTTAGAGCACCTTCTCTTTGTGCCAAAGTTTGGGACTCAAATTCTATCTATAGAACCAAAGTTCTATGCTAGCGATGGGTTCTTCTTGCTATAACACTAGTTGCACCGTGTGTGTGTGTGTGTGCACGTGCGTTTTGTGATTTTTTTTTTATTATGACAGGATGGGTGAAGCCAGGTATGCACGCCCTGCGAATCGAACTCACGCCCACGCATCTGGTGGAGTTGAGAGTCTTGCTAGGTGGGCTAACGCCCTGAGTGCTGTCGGTGTGCTTTTCTGATGGCAGCTAAAGATAGCCTACTGACTTTGTATGGTTGAATGACCTCTCCTTTCTTGCCATTTAAAGAAGCCGTGTGGAAACATTGTCTTCCAAGAACGTCTGAAGTTGGTGCTTGCAATTTACATAGCTTAAAGAGTCATAATCTTGAAAGGAAAAGTATACCGAGCTTGTTTTGATGTCCAAGAACCCTCTTCAAGGTAAATACAAGGCAGAGAAGACCTACGTGCCGGTAGGTCGAACTTCTGGTCTCTGCTGCAATAACTTCGACAGAAACTCCTCTATAAACGACCATGATGGTGAAATGCACAAACTTAAATATGTGCAATGTATTTGACATTGGAGAGTGTCCCCATGATCAATGTGGTTCTAGCATTCAGGTTGCAGTCTTGCCTTGTGGGCATGGTTTAACAGATGAAACTTGAACCAGGTCTAGGCATTATTGAATCAAGTTAAACTATTTAATCCACACTGGATCCTGTAATTGGATGGACGATTGTTCGACTGACATTTACCTGTTAGATGCGGATTGAGTTATGCATGAGTAAACCAGTTAAGATTGTAATAGATGCAGCTTTCCTCACTGCACTAAAAGCAGTAGCTTACCTGGCATGGGGGTCGAAGGTCGTAAATTCGATGCCCAGCGTGTGCATCTTCCTCCGGCCGGGGCCAAGACCAACTTGATTGCATGGCCATGGCCAATTCTTCATGATATGGCTATCCACTAAGCATTGTCGACTTGGTTGAAAAAGAAAAAAGCTATCACAGTCCAACAAAAGGACGACGGCCAATTTGAATGTGTGATAGAGAAGAATAACTGAGAAGAAAAAGAGCCAGCCGACTAGAAAAATTCTAGGCTGCTGAAGGAAGCTGTTTGATATGATTCTCTTGGCATTACAGCATTAGCTATCAAGCAGCACAACTCAACGGACTCTTATATATATATAGATAGATAGATAGATAGATCCTATCACCATCGATAAACATTACTATCATTCTATTGATGTGGTTAATGATATGTGTATGTGTACAATGGTAAAATCTGCTTTTTCATTTTAAATCTTTACCATTGACCTCATCAATCAAAAGATGAAAATGTTTAGTAGATTGTTTAATTATTAAGATCAATGGTTGACATCTTTAGTACCATGTGCACTAAATGGATCTTGGCATAACTAGGTGTGTGCATTTACCACTTTCTCTCTCTCTCTCTCTCTCTCTCTCTCTCTCTCTCTCTCTCTCTCTATTATATATGTGTTCTTCCCCAAATCCATCCTTTGGTTTCTACCCATTCACCATTCGTCTCTGAACTAGTCATGTATGTCCATGCGATTCCGGAATTCCATAACAAAGAAGTGTTCATGTTACTTTTCGACATGACATTTTACATTCTAACTTCACCGTTGAAACCTAATATTCCACCAACACTTTATGGTCGATGGTGTTTACTTTTAGAAGAATAAACGTGCGGATGCTAAGGGTGTAATTGGGATGAGTCGAACTTGAGTAGAAGCAAGCTTGATTCAACTTATTAAAAGAAATGCTCCGCTGAAGCTCGACCTCTAGCTTGACCGAGCTTCACTCAGGCTCGAGCTCTAGTCCAGCTTGCTTGTGCAACCATGATTTGAATCGATCAGTCTCGGCTTGAGATCATGCTCAATGAGCTCAAATCAGATCAAGTTTGGAATACTCGTGAATTAGCTCGAATAAATATGAGTCGAGCCAAATACGTAGAACTTTTAAAATATAATGGTCATGCTTAACGCTACTCAAGCCAACTACTGGCGAGCTCGAGCTTTGCTGAGAGCAATTATGAACTCAGAGGGGTCCATTCAAGTTTTTTGTGAGCCGGTCTCGAGTAATCATGAGCAGCTCGGCTCACTTCCAACCATGGGGGTGTTATTAAGGGTATGCATCTATCAGTTCGGTTCAAAAACCGAACCAAACTGAAATAACCGAAACCGAATAGTCATTAAATCTGAAACCCGAATCCGAACCGAAATAACCGAAACCAAATAGTCATTAAATCTAAAACCCGAATCCGAACCAAAATGTATGCGTAACCGAGTTCGGTTTATCATATATGACTCAGAAAATTATAACAGGCACTGACGCTCTTCAATGGTTCAATCGTATTCTTTATAATCTTGTCTTGCCCTTTTACAACTCTTTCTTGAATGAACAATCAATTTTCTAATATTTAAAAAAAATAATGGTGAAAACAATTTTGCACCAAGAAAGTTGAGCACGAACCTTGCTTACATGAAATGGATGCTGAGTTAAGTAGAAAAGTGGAAGCTGTGAGTGCTTAAGTAGAAGTGTCTAACATCTTTTGATGATCTCTGTAAAAGGGAAGAGCCAACAAATGGAAATAGAAATTTGAAATTGTTCTCCTTGAAATTATCAATTTACCAAAAAATTATTTCATAAGGTATTGATTTTGAGCATTTTAAAGCATCCTATTTCAGAAAAGGTAAGGATAGATATTATTTTTTAAACAAATATGAAGATCAAATTTATTTCTTTGATATGCAAGAAAGGAAACAACACAAAGAACTCTTTCCCCAAAATGCTAGATTTCATTTAGATATAAATATCAGATATAAGTATTTCTAGTTAGAAAAATACATCAAGAAAAGTATCAATGACATGAAAACTAAAAGTTATGAAAAAAAGGCAACACAGTTTTCAAGCAAGAAGGTTTTCTTAAGATAGGAAGAAAGGTATTCATTAAACAACGACCCAATTGAGATGTAATGAGTTCAAGTGCTTAGGTAAAGATATGTTAAGATATATAATCAATTATATAGCTTATAGAGCAAAAACCACTTAAGTAAACCCTTAAACACCTCACATTACATGCAAGATTTTAAGATACTCAGAAAGCAAGCATGATTATGAAATTTTCAATGGAAGTAGATTTCTCACTACAAAAAAACAAACATAAGAAGTTTAATCACTACTCAACAACATAGTTTTGATCAACCAAGATTTCACCACAAGTATTGATCAGTAAATAATTGTATATTATTTAAATGATTCCAATAAACAAGTATCAAAGAGAACAAATAACACAATATATCAAGTATCATCAATGTTATCTCACCTTCTACCTTATATAGTTGTCATTCGAGATATATTACACTGAAAAGGAAAAGAAAAAGAGAGAAAAAGAAAGAAAAAAGGTGTTAAAAATTAGCATGTTTCCATCTTTGACAACATATTACTGCAAGCAAAAAGGGAATATGGATCAAATATACAGACATTATGGAACACCATATAGTGACTGGTTTTTCTTAATCCATTAACCCGAGATGCAATCTACATGTATATCAAATTTATTGTTTATATATAAACACATAAAAATAGGAAAGATTGAGGGTGAGAGAGAGGGAGAAAGAGAGTTAAGAGAGGACTAGATTGTGAGAGGGTGATGCTACACAGGGATGAGGCAAACTAGAGCCAAGGAAGTAAGTTTAAAAAAATCTTTCTTTCTGTCGGTTTGATTTTGGATTCAACAAAACTAAACCTGAACTGAAAACCGATTTTTTAAAAAATATTTTAACTGAATCCAAATCTAAACTATATAATCGGTTCGTGTTTAGCTGTGGGATTTGAACCCACGCCCTTTCGGACCAGAGCCTAAATCTGGCGCCTTAGACCACTCGGCCACCAGCAGAGTTCGACTACGACGCCGACGGCAGGGAACGGGCCGATGGGAGCGTCGTCGGAGGCGGAGGAGCAGGAGATGAAACAGAAGCAGAAGGTGAACGATGTCCTCAAGTCCATCCAGAGGACTCTGGGTCTCCTCCACCAACTTCACCTCACCGTCTCCTCCTTCAATATGGCCTCCCAACTTCCCCTTCTTCAACGCCTGTACTCTCTCTCTTTCTCTCTCTCTTGCCTCTCTATTTTGCGTGACTCTTTCTCATCTTCAGGAACGGCGTCGTCTCGGAGCTCGACACCCTGCAGAAACTAGCCGACGGCTGCAATATCCAGGTTCCAATGGAGGTCGTCAAGTGGGTAGCGTGTTTTCCTGATCATTGGTGTGTGATTTGTTCTGAGTACCTCTTTTTTATGGTTTTAATCGGTTTTACTTGTTAGCTTGATCGACGACGGAAAAAACCCTGACGAGTTCACGCGTGATGTGATCAATGGTTGCATCGCCAGGAATCAGGTTACCAAAGGGAAAACGGACACCTTTAAGGTGTGATTTAATCCTCACATTCTCATGTTGATTTGCTTCTTCGTATTCTATGTTTGTTTATCTTGTTAAATTGGGATTTCTTGGTTGCTATTCCTTTTCTTCATTGTCAAAATCTACGGTTTATTTTGATTGTTTTTATGGTTGATTCGGTTATTTTACATAATGAAGATTGAGAGATTTTGTTCCTCTTATGTATTGTACTTGGGTTTTTGATCCTTGTTTCTTCCCTTCAAAAGTTTACATTTTCTCCTTTTGATTTGATTGTGGTGTTTCTGAATCGGTAAGTTTTCAATGTTTTTGCGGTTTTGGGAGGATTGACTTAGTTGTTCATGTGTGGGTGTTTTGTCGTCTTTGCTTTTGTGTTCAATTATGCATCCCAATTCACCTCGAGGGCACTTGAAGAAGATGTTGACACAGACTTGTTATTTTGGTTTTCAGTTTCAAAGACTTGGGTACAGTGATTCATGATATGTTAGGATTAACGATTAATGTTTGTGGTGGAATTTCTACATCTTGATGAAGATTCACACACTTAGAGGGAGAGGGATTGCATCTGTCTGGGTGAGGAGAAACATACACAATTTTTATTATGAATGAGAATTGAAGCTATAAAAAGGGCTAGATGTGCAGGCTTGTGTTTTTTTGTTTTGACGTACTGGATCTATTATATGTTGATGATATTTTGAGGTACTGAAACCAATTTACAGGTAGAGGTCCTTGCTAGCTTAGATGCTCTGCAAAAGAACCTGGATGCTTTGATACTGGGAAGTTGGCTCTATGAACAATGGAATTTGTCTCCCCATATAGACAGGGTTTCTAAGTATGGATATCTTGATCTATCTAATCTGCCTTAATCAGAGGAAATCTCTTAGCCTGATAACTGGAGGTTGTTTCAAAGGCATAGTTGACAAATAGGGTTCTCTGAGTGTTATATTGATTCCAACTGTCTGTACAAGGACATGCAACCGTGCGATCCATTACAATAAATATCATAACGAATCACATCCTTTTTCAAGCAAATAAGAAAATCCCAGAATTTGCTGTCACACTTGTGCCTCCTCATTGGAATGAGGCAAAGCCAATGCATCTGGGGTCTTAGTCCTACCAATATTATCAAAAGCTGTTCTCTACCCTTGTGGAATTCTGAAATGAATCCTTATGATCTGGAGGAGTTAATGTTGTGCAAGAATATACCACAAGAAAATAAACAAAACTTGGACATGATAGATGCAAACTGCAGGTGGTTATTTTTGACTGGAGACCGATGGCTGATATCAGGGATTCTCATTCATGTTATTGTGATGATCAATTTTAATGGTAGCTGAGAATTGATGTAGACATCCCCATCCCCACCTAGTGTGAAGGTTCTATTTTTTTGGAACCCACTAGGTCTTGGCTGTCTAGGATGTGAAATCTTCTGATCGTTCTTTAGAGATTGATGATTACACGATCTAATTCTTTGACACTTGTGTTACTTTTCTTCTTATTTCCTTATGTGCTTTCAAGCAGAAGCCACAAGAAGTAAAAATTTATTACTGGGGAAATGATCCTTTTCATTTACTTTTATTAGTGTCTTTGTTTTTAGTACTGTTTATGGAGGTTTTGAGGTCGTTTGTCTACCAACAGTCATTCACATCTAACCTCTCTTCAGCTAATGCACTAGGAAACTGTACCTGCCAAATACTTGTTGCAAGTTTAATCCTGCTTAACTGTTAATTACAGGGGAACATATGGGATATGGATACTTCAGTTTTATATGTTTTTCGGTTCTAAAACACTTCAATGCCTTTTATAAATTAAAGGTATCATCTAGCCATCTGGAGTGAAGTGGAACAGCTGGACGTCGATGTGCATCAGAAGCCAACTTTTCTTTTAATCTTAGACTGTCCATTAGAATAGATGATCACGCTCTCCTTGAAAGATTTATATGCAGAAATATTCAGTTACCTCATATTCATTGAGGAATCTATTTCCACAAGCAAAACATATCCTAATCCATAGGGATTTCAAAATTTTGTTGGACATTAGTGGATATTAATTTATCATCTGCAGTGAAGTGGAAGAGCTGGACGCCGATGTGCATCATAAGCCAACTTTTCTTTTAATCTTTGACTGTCCATTGGAATAGATGATCACGCTCTCCTTGAAAGATTTATATGCAGAAATATTCAGTTACCTCATATTCATTGAGTAATCGATCTCCACAAGCAAAACATATCCTAATCCATAGGGATTTCAAAATTTTGTTGGAGGTTGGTGGTTTATGATGTGTCATAAGTTTCTTGCTTGAGTAAAATTAGGGGACCTCATAGTCAGACACATCAGTAGCTGGCATGAGACAACCGTTAATTGGCAGCAAGAAGATAGATAATCCATCCTCTAATGAGACCTGAGTCGCTGACTATCTTGTTGACTGTTTCCACTTCTGAACTTCATTGAAGATAGTAAACATTGCTAGCCTTAGACCACACCCTCTTCTTGGGGATATGATCGGCATTTTCTTAATACTAATCTCAATGATGCACCTACCCGCCATACAACTCACAGGGAGTAAAAAGACCCAATCCCAATGTTCCATTCAGAATGTAATTCATGTAATAAATATGCACATCATATACAATATAAATAAATAAACATTATAATATCTGCACACATAAATATATAACTTGTGACAGATGTGAATATTGACTACTTGTACCCCATAGCCTCCTATATCTGGGGCTTTTCCTAACCAAACCATAATCAGACTGAGTTATACCTGTCCTGTTCAGATTAGATTGGATTGGGTCCTTTTGCCACCTTAGGCAACACACACTCCTTGGGGCCTAAGCTGGGGGTGTCTATTAAATGTTTATTACTCAAGGAAACGATCCTTCTGCTGGTTGGTAAAACTCAGCATAAAACCCTGAAGCCATAAAGACTCACTCTAGGGCCCAACGCTAATTAGCATGAATCATTATGTCGGGCACGGTTGCTAAACATGTATTGGTTTTTTAAGCTCTAAAATCTGATATCAAATAGTGCGTTTATGATCGCTTTTCTGCCAGGCATATATTGCATAAGCAGTAAATGGTAACTTTGGTTTCTATTGATTCACTCCAACTATGAGGCATGGTGCAGTTTGAGGAGAAAGTCTTAGTTTCATGGGAATAAGAATTCAGGTTATTACATATTGCTGGCCTGTTCTTGCAATATGAGTTAGCATCATTCTTCTTTCTTTCCTCCTACACTTGGTCATTTGTAAATCAGCTCTTCGTTTTATTGTTCTACTGGCAAGTTGAATTTTCTTCCCTAACTCCAGTATCACATGAAGAGGATGATATTTCCCAATACAAAAGACGATTATGTTGCAGTGGAAGATGCAACTAAATGGCTTGCTAGGAAGTGTACTACTTCCGATATAACAAACAAGCACATACATAGCTAATATGCTTTAAATTTATGGCATGCTGTTATCATTTTCTATAAACTATGTGTAAGTTGTAACACGTGTGTGCCGTCATACTTCAAAATCATGGTGCAACTTTGGTTGTAACATGGGGATGATGGAACTTCTGAATGAGCAATTATGTGGGTGTATAACCACAGTTGTATTCGGTAATTGGAAGATTTTGCAAGGCAGCAGGGGTGCAATTTAGATGAACTGGACTTTATGATTGTTTACTTAATTTTCTCTTTCTATTGTGTGTAGTTTATGATTTTGCAAAATGTTTGTTGTTTACATTATGCAGTCGGTTGATGAATTTTATAGACGTCTGAATTTTTTCAAATGACCAACATCTCATTTACTTTGATTTTGGTTTTAGGCCCTCCGTAAGCACCTGTTGGAGGAACTGGAGCAGGCCTTTCCTGAGGAAGTGGAGGTATATCGGGAGATACGTGCAACTTCTGCTGCTGTAAGTTTTAGATGACAAACCTAGCACAAGTGATTGCGTAAATGAGTTAAGTTGATTCTGTATAATGGTCGCGTTGCTTTAAGTAGATTGATGAAGCAGAGCTCTCAATGGTGGACTGCCATAATCTTTTGATCCTTGTGGTTTTTGTATATTATTGTCTTTAATTTTGGTGATTAGAGAATGAAGTTTTTTTATTTGTATGCTGATGATTAATTTAAGAATTAAAGGGCAAAATTGTGATGTTATTAGTTATATACTTCCTCCTTGTGTAATGCTTGTATCACATATTCGGGATTATCTTCCCTTGCTGCATTCTAGTCCATCTCTTGTCTGGTAGTGATTGATCATTCGGACAACATAAAGTGGATCTATAATTTCTATTTTTCCATATCTGCACATGCATTCTGTTCTCTTGCGCGACTGATGCGTGAACCTTATAAGTAACAAGGGGAATCTCTTTTATGTGTTCTCAACATTTTTAACTAATGGTTATTCCATCTTTGGTTGAATGACATGTATCAGACGTCAGTCGTGCTGCACATTCACATGTTTTATATTGTGCTCTTCACTGTCACACGGGTGCGGGTACGGGATACGGCAAATTTCAAAAATTTTGGGTGCGGCCACACGGCTAGGGTATATAATATTATATATTATATATAATATTCAAACTACATAAATCAATCATAATACAACCAGTATTTACTAATTTTGGGTGCACGTAGGTATCAATTAGCAAGTTCCCTCATAAAGTTTGTGTATTGATCCGGCAATGTTCTTGGTCTTCAAATGTGTTTGGTGACAGAGATTATTATGTGCAAAGGCATACAGTATCGAGTCAAGAATCCAATCAGATTGAGTAATAAGAAACCAATTGTGTGCACCCAAAATCATTCATGCACAACTTTATATTAAAGCAAAACACATAAATAGTAAACTACTAATTTCATCATAATACACAAATCAATCTTCATTATCCGGACCCATTTATCTTTGAGTTAAAAATAAATAAATTTAAATTATATTTTTTTTTCATGCTGCACCGACATGGTGTCGGTATCGCACTAGTGTCGAGGTCGACACTCCACCCCTTAGAAGTGTCTGTGTGACTTAGGTGCTGTTCACCATGCAGTCAGTACTTTTATACAACTGCCTTCCAAGGGCTACTGCTTGCTTGCTTTACTACTATCTGACTAACATATTTCGTGTTTGATTTTTCCAAGTTCCATATCTCAGACTCAGTGTTTTCTGATTGGCACTTTGAAATTGCAAAGAACAGTTTGCTTGAACATGTCTTTGTTCTGCTGATGAATTTTGACGTCTTCCCGCCCTCCCTCCCCCTCTGTGTGTGTGTGCACGCGCATGCGTATGTGTATATACATGTTTTGTGTGCCTGTGTTTTTTATTTTGTATACTGAATCATGGCCAATGCAGGAATCGAAAAGATTGGCGCAGGCGCAGAGCATTTTACCAAATGGTGATATCAAGGTGAAAGACTATTGATTGATGCCGATCCTGTAGGGACTCCACAGCATCCGCATATCTCAGATGTACTCCTCG
Organism: Brasenia schreberi; assembly: GCA_036023115.1. Taxonomy (NCBI): domain Eukaryota; kingdom Viridiplantae; phylum Streptophyta; class Magnoliopsida; order Nymphaeales; family Cabombaceae; genus Brasenia; species Brasenia schreberi. The sequence goes on along the minus strand of JAYKKT010000058.1, from coordinate 4,820,954 downwards.
TAGTTGATAAACTTGATATGTTCGTGCTAAATTCTGTCTGTTAATTTGGCTGATACTTATCAGTTTTATGGTTGTATCGATGTGCAGAGTCTCATATGAAGTGCTGCGTACAGCACGATAGGCCCATACATATTGTTATCTGCTAGGTTTCCTCCGACTGTTGATGTCCATTTATCTGGGTGTCGAGAAGCCAAAAACGAAGGCAAAAATAGATAATATTTCATCTCATGAAATTATTGTTCCACTGTTCATGAGAACCTTGAGAACGCACAGGTAAGTAATAGATCCGATGAGGGCGATAACCCACCTGTCAGTGCTCTCGACTCGTGTGACGCTGACCACGCGGGCCACTTCTCTCCTTTGTCTGCATTGCAAAGTTGACATCACGGCCTCTTGTCTACTTGGGCAACTTATTAGGTATGGTTTTTTTTAAAAAAAATTATCGTTCATATTTTCTCTTCAAGGATGTATGGTCATATAAGAAAAGATTGTGTATGCAATGAGATTATTAAGAATAAATTGAAGGTGAAATGAGTAAAATGACAGAAAATTGTTGGGCATATAGAGAGGTAACTGTTATAAACATTTTAAGAAGGTATGATAAATTAGATAGTAAAAATATTAAAAAAAGGAAAAAAAATAATGGTGTTGGAAGGAAACAATCTAAGCCTATTAGGTTATGAGTATAAAGATGTTTTTGAAATACAAAAGCAATAAAGAGATTTTTATTATAAGGTGATGCTGTGCGTCCAATAGGAGTCAGACTTCTCACCATCACTGATGGTAGAGAGCTTCACCCCATTCGGCTAAGATGTATTAGGTAAAATGGGATTTTATAATTTTATTTAAATAAAGGTAAAATGGGATTTAATGGAAATGAAAATCGAACCACCATCGCCGGCAACGTGCCCCTATGTTAAGATACCTCCACGCAAAAACCACGAATGGCCACAATTGTGAGGTGGTAGGTACCGCTTACATTTTCGTGCTATATATATTGGTTGCATCTGCATGCTCACTTAAAATATAAACTATGGTGCTGATGGGGGTGCGACTTTGGGCTCATTTAGGTGACCCCCATTGTAGATCCATAAAGAGAATCATGTTAAGATGCGTAAGCTAGGAACGTATCAGTTAAATTGTATAAGCTAGGCACATATCATCAATAAAAATATATCAAGATTCATTTTTTTTCAAATAACAAGCTCATTAGAGACCTCTACTAAGCGCACACCCGTCTAATCTAACAATATATATAAGAAAACTAGGAGTTGCTAGACACCCCTCTCATGCTAGACTCTACTAGATGACTTGTACCATCCATGCAATCGCTTGGATGACCTTGATCAAGCTGTCAGTCAATATAGATATAAATACGATACGGGATGGGTTTCTTGATCACTACCGTTCAATTGATCGCATGGATAGTAATGATGATCAAGGATTGTCTAGCAACTCCTACACACACTCTCTATTATGTATATATAATATGTGATAATATAGTCTCAACTCAATACTCAATTATGTTTAATCTCTCATTTTGCATGATTCCACTCATTCAACCCCTTTCATCAACTTCTACTATCTCTTGAATATTTAAAATTGTCTTCCACCGGTCAAAACTACCGAAAACTAAATATTGTATAGTTTTTTAGATGATGCCAATAATAATTTTGATTGGTGGAAGGTGATTTTAAGTAGTGGAGGAATAGTGGAAGGTGGTAAAAAGGCGGCAATTGATGGTTAAATTAATGAAATCATGTAAAACGATGGATTAAACATGATTCAATGTTAGTAGAGACTGCATTCCCCACCCCACCCCACCCTCCTACATATATATACACACAACACATCACTCAAAATTTTGAGAAATAAACTATTTTGTATTATTCTTTTAGAAAGAAACTATGCAAGCGAAATAGGAGACTTTGTTTTCTTGATTTTGTCTATTTTTCTAATTTTTTCTAATTTTTTTTGTTAGAGACTAAGTATGAGCAAAAGTTGTCAAACTCTCATTCATGTTAGAGATGGTCAAGTAAGAAAAGTATATGAGAGAGAATCTAGATTTAAAGAACTCAGAATAATAGAGAGAGACAAGAAATGTATCTTCTCTATCATTTTAGAAATTTGAATTAAAAATACTATTATAATTTATCACTTCAACTTTCTAGCAAAAGATTATGACAGGTTTCTTGTGATTTTTTAATTTATGAGTTTCCTAACTCTCTCTCTAAATATATATAAAGAGAGAGAAACGTTGAGCCGGTCGAGGTTTTTGACCGATTGAACCAACCTTCTCTATATCTCCCATTACATATGGGCCAGTCCTATGTGATGAGTCGGGGGGTTAAAACAAGTCAAAAATCTTAGGCCAATTATATATATATATATATATATATATAAGAGAAAGAAACCACTGTTTCTTTTATTAGCATTTAAGTTTTCTGTAGCGAAGAGCCTCAAGACCAATCATGTGAAAGATAAGTTGAATAATATAGTATTATTTGTCTATTCCAGAATTGTTTTACGTAAAGGACATCAAGTCTTCCTCGCTTGATCTTTATCCTATAAAATTTTCCTATTTTCATTATATATATATATATAACAATACAATACAATATTTATTATCTTTTATGTATTTGTAATTATCTAATTCATTATCTATTGTCAAGTTTTTAATATATTAGATTTGTTAAAGAATTGATAATAATTGTATTAAAAACATTTCATCAAAAGCCGGAAAGAGGTTGCAGACGGACACTTATTCCGACTATTGTGACCATTTATTTCGATGGTTCTTGACAATGGAAACCATACAAAAAATAACCAAAATTATCTACTATGGTTGTTTTGTTTATTCCGATCCAATTATCCACAACAATGGGAATAAGCTAATTATCCACAACAATGGGAATAAGCTTTATTGCGGTTTTTAGACACAATTGAAATACGTAAATAAAATGGCCAGAATAAACTTATTCCGATTCTTGATGCGTTTGAATTATTTCGTCTGTTTCCTAAGTAATTTCGATTGTCTGAACAGCAGAAATAATGTTATTATGATATTTTTTATTTTGGTAAAAGAGTTCCGACTATTTTTTTATTCTGACCGTAAGAACAAGCAATTTGGACTGTTTAGAACAGTCGGAATTCTTCGGTTGTAGAGGTACACACCAATGATATGCAAACAATCCTGAAGGACATCTTACAGTCTCTCTCGTACCACACGCAGCATGGTGTTGCTCCATCTTAGTCGAAGCTGTCCATACTGAACCTCGATCATTAGGATATGATTATACTTTTTCCAAACGATGACCTGTTTATATAAAGTAGCTCCCGTCTTTTAATTGGTGATTGATCATAGTGGAATTCTTTTTGTGGTGGTGGTGAAGGAGGAGAACATTACTCCGATCCACGTAAATATTCTCTTGTATTTGTGACAGTGTTCTGCAAT